>APFE031267822.1:210725-233712 GCA_000404065.3 Pinus taeda
TTTGCTGAAATTTTCTTGCTGTAAAAAGACATTTTTTCAGAAATAAAAAAGAGCTCTCAAACTGGTTTTCCCCAAGAGTTGTAGGGGGTTTTTCCAGGGCCACGTTGACCAAAAATATCAGTGTTTTAATGTGTTTTAATGGCTGTTTATTACTGCTGATTTTTATTTCTGCAATTTCCAGCATTCTGTAAATTTTCCAGAATTTGTGTTTTCAGCAAATTTATTTTTTCTAGCTTGTTGAATGTATGTTTATGGGAAAGGGCATTTAACTACATGGGAGAAATAAGGAGAAACTGAAAACCGGGGCGGGAAAACAAAAATTTTTACATTTCGTTCATCTGTTGCACCTTACCGTGTAGCACCATCATGCTACATGATGCATCTTCATGCTTCATGTTGCCCATGCATCATTGTTATCATGCTGCCTGTGCATATGCTACCCCTGCTAGTATGAATCATAGTCATCATCTTGCCTATGCATCATCATGTTGCAGCACTATAATACTGTTATTAGCCTTAGTTGCTTGCTATGGCTTGCAGCCTAGAAAAGCAGCTAGGCTATAGTTCTGAAATCCTCCATGCAGTCTCAAACTACACAATCATGTTATCGTCTACAGTAATTCGTTTCCATTACTGCGTATATATATATATATATATATTGCCTGAATGAAGCTATGCGTGTATATATATATTTACTGTGTGTATATATATATTGCCTGTATGCGTGTATATATATATTTACTGTGTGTATATATATATTGCCTGAGATATATATATGCCTGGGCTGCGTTGAATATATACCTGAGTGATTGCGTGCCTATGTATATGTATCTATTGTTGTGGAAGGAGTCTCTGGACAGCGTATGAGACCATATGTGACTGCATTCCAATTTCACATATGACTGCGATCCATATATAAATGTCGCTGCATTCCATATATGAATGCAAGTTATATATAGCTGCGTTCCTGTTCCATATATAACTGAGAGTTATATGATCCATATATAAAAGCGGCTACGTTCCATATATATAAATGTCACTGCATTCACATTACAACATGTTTCTTCTGCCTTGACAATATTCCATCATGTGACTGCGTTCCATGTATATTGCCTTCATTACCTTGACTGCATTCATAAATACATCACTGCCTTCATATGTACAACCTTCATTACTTGATTACGTTCATATGCGTGTTAGGGTTTACAGCGTCAGCGTACCATAAATATATCAGCGTATCAGCGTGTTAGGGTTCAGTTTGTAGATGAATACATCTCAGCAGATCCATGACTGCGTTGGATTATGACTTGCGTAACCATGAACAGATCATGAATGCGTATATTATTTATAGCCATGAACAGCATATATTGTATAAGGTTTCCAACGTATCTGGTCTCCTTGAACAGCATATGAAGATTCATCATTTAGATAGATGTCTTCTTGACCTGCGCAGGATTAGAGCATCATTTTGCAGCTAGGTCTTCCAATGAGCAGTGTATATATATTTCATTGTTGCGTGCATCTTAACGTATGATTGCGTGGATAAGGTCACCATTACAGCGTGTGGATGGCCTTCATTATAGCGTATGGATTGTTGCTCTTTCTACTGCAGCTAGGGCATCCAACGTATTCTCTTTTGTGTCTTCTCCTTCTCCAAAAACCCAAGACGTGGAGAGGTGGAGTTCACATGGAGAATGTGTGTTCTAAATGACATCAAATCCTCTCTTATTTATACTAAAAATGTAGAGGTTGAATAGACACGTCGCTTGGGCTTCTAGAGCCTACATAAGTGCTGGTCGGCTTGATAATAATTACATAAACAAAATAAATTCATATCTCCATAAATACTTATCGGAATTGGATGATCTTTGGATCAATCCTACACCTCTCGACGAGAGGGATCCAATAAAAATATCAGCGGCCAGAAATAAGCCAACCCACATGGAGTTTGGCCCTAGTTGCCAATTTAACACCCTGATCTTTGTGTTTTGGTTTTGGTAATTGTTTGATGAATTAAGCTAAAAAGGAACATAAGAAAAAAAATAAGAATTCAAAGATATCACAAGTAATTATCATCTAGAGAAAATCTTTATGCCTTTCTGATTTTCTAGCATTTTTTTAGTGCAAAACTTGAGAAAAGGTTTGCACCTTGAGAGATTTGATTCCCCTTTGCTATTGGTAGATCAAGAGTTGAGATGAATCTACACTGATTTTGAGAAATACACTAATAAAATATTTTAACTATAAGAAAAAAAAATCACTTGTTCTATATAATTTTTACATAGTTGACACTGAAATATTTTATTTATGTTTCACATTTGTCACATTAAAATGTTAATATGTCCCCCTTATATTCTAAACTAAAAGAGCATCGCGCTCTCTCTCTCTCTCTCTCTTCTCTTTCCCTTATTATATATATATATATTAAGGGAAGAGGAGAGAGAGAGAGATGGAGGAGAATTTTTGGTTAATTTCAGGGTGGTTGGGTGGAATGTTGGCTGTCTTCCCCATCCAGGTTCAAATCCCTCCTTGTGACATGATAAGGTTGATTTTTTTCCTTCAAAAATGAATTATTTTTGTTATTATTATTATTTTTAAAATGTTATATGTCAATTCATATTAAAGGAATTACACATATCCTTCATACCTTGAATTAGAAGGAACCTATTAATAGAATAAGAACTCTCTCACTTTTTCTCTCTATATATTTGATGTTAAAATCTTTACGCCACATACATATTGAAATAATTGATTTATATTCCACATTCAACTTTTGTTAGTTATTCATAATTGTTACATATCAACTTCATATCTATTAATAGGAATGGAATAAATTATATGTCCCTCACAATGGAAAGTGAAAATATAAGAAAAAATTTAATTTAAATTACTTTATTTTTCTGTGTTGATATAAAATTATGTTATATAATATGGACATGAAATATTTTATTTATGACAAACAAAAAAATATATTTTTGTTGTTAATATATTTTTGTTTTAAATATTGCAGATCAACTGAACATAAAAGGAATTACACATCATGTAATTTCAATAATATTATGTTTACACATCATGCGAACTCCATATTAAGTAATTGAAGAAACTGCATATTAAGTGATTTTTTTTTTTTACTTTCAATTACTTTATCTCTCTATAAAGTTGATATAAAATTAAGGTGGAAATCGGAAATTGAAGTAACTTATTAATGGCCAACGTTGATCTTTTTTTTTGTTATTACTATTTTTAGTTCATTAATGTAAGTATTATTTTATTAATTTTAAAGGTAGCATGTTACGTGACATCATTTCCTTCATACTGGGCTGTAGAATGCCTCTCGGCACAATTACATCATTGCTAAATAACTCTTGCCTGATGAACTATTTATCTTTCTTTTATTGAGCCCTGTACTATACTATCAACATAAAAGGAATGTTTCTTCCACTTCTCTACTCCTGTACACATTTTATCACTTCATTTTCTTGGTTGAGGGTCTGCAGCTCTGCCAACCTTAACAAAGCTCTTTTTCTGTTGTTTTAATATTAAGGATATATCGACTGAATAGTTCAACATGAATCAGTCTATATTCTTGTTCTAGGAATCCTGCAACTATGCTGAATATGTTTCCAATCCTGAAAGGAAAAATCTAGTACACTGATTTTTAGCAATTCCCAGTGAAACAAGCTATAAACATGCTCCCTTTAATAGTTCTACAAAAGCCAGGAAAAAATAAATAAAAGGTGAAAACAAAGCAGGCAACGTATAATAAACAGCATGTAATTATGCATGGGGCAGTATAGAGGACACATACTGTGCTGTGAAGATTCCCCATTTGAGGAAGACAGTGAATGTATGGTGCCCATTCAGATGTCTGCACAGAGCAGTTGAAAAGGGCATCAGAAAATCTCTGCAACATATAATGTTTCTCTGCTTAAACCAATTGGTATCCTCTCCATATTAATTTTTCAAATCTTCCATTCAACAAGAAGACTATTCCTAAGACACCAACTACATGGAATGGAGGTGAAATGTGCCAAACTGAATGTCAACCCAACAAGCAATTATATATAAAAACAGCTCAAAAATACCTTGCCAAACTTTTGCTCAGCAAGAATAAATAAAGCAAGCCGAGCATAGTTGCTTGCATCTTTTCCCAACAAAGGTTCAACTTCTGCTGGTAGTTTATCTGGTGTGATCAACTGCAACCCAGATTCAAGATAAATAGAAGTCAGAATGATGCTTAAGCTGAGCGTTTTAAAAAGAAATCTTGTGATCACTTCGTGGTTTTTAATGAAAATCAAAACTATAACATACAAGATTGTGAGGAATTCTCATAATGCATTCCCCTGCATGTATTGTCCCAGAAGCAAACAATGACCTGCAATCAAATTTCAACAGAATAGAAGCATGCTCACACATTAAATTCTTCAGGATAAGTAATGATTCAGAAAGTTAAAGAAATGAAAATCAAAGATATGCCAAAAAGCAATGCTTCACTCGAGTTAACACTACACATACAGGGGAAGCAAGACCGTCATCCCTGGACGTAACTTGAGTTAAAATAATTTATTGCAGAACAATGAAAAGGAAGAGATTGAGTTCTGTAAAGATCGTCAGTTAAAAAAGCACTGAGATAAGGATAAGTCGAAAGAAATGGCAGCCTTCTGGAAAAGACACAGGTGGAGGTGCAGAAAAGTAGATTCAAGATTGTTTCCTCCTAAACTAGCATCTATATGAAAACAGCCCAAATCTACAGATGCAACCTTGAGCTAACTATTAGGAGAGATATCACTGTCACCTTAATACAATCTCTTCTTCACTTTTGGCCAGCTCTCTAAAGGCCAAGGGGGGTATCCCTAAAGTATGTAATCATTATAAGAGCCCAAAAAAGCAAATCCTAAGATGATTAACCATACAATGCAAAGATTTGCTCCAATTAAAAATAATTATTCATAAGACATTGCAAATAAAGGATCCAATGCTTAAGGATGCAACGCTTCATACAAGTTCATTTTAACCTTAATGAAACCAAGCATATATATCAACCCACTTGAATATAAAACAACTAATGCCTATGAGTATCTAAGTTCGAATCTGATTTTATGTTATCAATTAAGGAAATTTCCAGATTTGTTATACTAACAACAACCCAAGTAGAAAGATGAATATAACCTTTGGTTAAGTCACAATTTGGTTTTAGATATATAAACTTTGAAATAGCTCAAAATTGTTAAAAATTGGCATCCCAGGGATGAATTTCTCCTAGAAGAAATCATATCTTTTAGTTATGTTTGAACCACCTATAATAAAATTTCATTTCTTACAATTCTAATATGACTTTCCAAAAAAAGTAAGTCACATCTCAATTTTGAAGTGACTTTCCAAAAATAGAAAGTTATGTCTAAATGATCAAAGGATGATTGCTACATATGGAATCCACTTTAAAATCAAATCAATCATGATTATACAAGTCACGAATTAATATTTTATCCTTACTAGTATTATTATTATGATATTGTTGACCACTACGTGTCAACTACCTATAGCAGTACACCCCCTTTTTTCGCAAAAGGGATAGCGCTTGATCGACGTGTCCATGCCATTCGACTGTCATCATCAGCCCGATCATGTTATGTTGTAAACCCAGTCTGCATGTGTAAATTGTAAATAATCTTAGCAGATTTGAGTCATGTATGTAAATTGCCTAGGCAAACCTAATTTTCTAGTGATAATCTACGTTCCGGAAGGTTTTTTGTCTCACCAATCCATGATCGGCAGAATTTTCCTTGAGCCTAACCCCAAAGCCGGAATGAATTTTTGTCATTGGAATCTTAGGTGAATCCTAGTGTGCTTCGAGTCTATGTAAAAGTAATTTCGAAATGATTCTAACTATTTGGTTAGGTTATTATAAATTGCTTGATCTGCTAGATTATGTTTGTGTCGCAAGACTAGGTGGTCTATGAGAGTCTATGTCAAATGGGTGTTCCCCCTTAAGATGTAAAATTGTAAAAGTCATGATGTAAAGTGTCTTGAGGGTTAAGAAATGTTTTAATCCCCTCATAAGTCCTAGGTCCTAGGTGATTTTTCCGAAGGTTAAGCTCGAGGATCCAAAAATAAAATAAAAAAAATAATAATAATAAGTCAAAATTTTGAGAAAATAAATGCAAGATTTTAGTTTTTAATCTATTAAAATGCATTTAAAATTTCGACAGATGAGATTGAAAGGGATTTTGATCCTCATCGACGGTCGAGATCATTTGACATGGATCACTCGAACTAGCCGTTAGGAAATTTTCCTTTTAATAGAGTGTCAGGGGTCATTTAAGATCATTCGATCTGTGAGTCTTGTGCTAAAAAAAGCTCTCTTGTAGTCATTTTTTGGGCAATAAAGAAAGACTTTGGGGTTGAAAATCTTGCTGGTGTTACTCTTCTGGAAATGTTGTAAGATGTTTTATTTTTCTGCATAATTTTATTTTCAGCCATTTTATGATAGCTTGGTGAAGATTGATTTAGGCACAAGTATTTTGTCTAATCTCTGGGGTTTGATTGATAGTTTAATTTTTGAATATAATGGCAGGTATGTCCATTTGATCTGAATTTCGTTGTTGTTTTCTCCCTCTATGTTAATGGTTGATTTAAGCTATGCAGGATATCCTTAAATTTTGAGTTTACCGGGCGTTAGAGGAAGTTCTCAGCTGAACCAACCAACTCCTGGATTGTGTTTTTTGAAAGAGCCCAGCCAGTTTTGATTCCGGGCTTATCATTTCAAATTTTTTTATGAATGCATGAAGGGTTTTCTGAAGCACCTCACATTAAGTTTAAAATTCTGAAAATATTTCTGTGGCATATTGACAAATCTAGCTATTTAGAGCCTCTAAGCTGTAATTACTGTAATTATTTAGCTGGCTTTAGGGTTTTTAGTTTTGTTTCTTGCACATTTTACTTCTGCATTTTCTGTTTTTGCCATTGCAGGTTTCAAGTACAGATTTTAAAAGTTTTTCAAGGTTTCCATCAGGCAATCTAAAGCAAGAAGGGTTTAAATTTTTAATTAAGTTGTTGGACTACAGTTTCAATTTCTCTGCTGCTCGGGGCTTCATTTTTATTGCAGGAAAAATTTTCAAAATTTTTTAAGCAAGCTGGGTAAAGCCTCTCAAGTGTTGTCTTGCCATCACAAATTCACTTTTTCTCTACGTCCAACCTGCGTCCTTGTCGCTCTAGCATTGTTACGTTGGCCATTCCTTCCCTAGCCCACAGCTCCTTCTCCTCACGCCTTTTATCCCTTACCTTCTACGTATTTCATCCATTGTGCTGCCCACGCAGCTCAGAAACCTCACGCTGTTAGCTCCACACCTGCAAAAAACATTGAAAATCACATAGCTATTCCTGCACTCTATTTTCCATCGATCCGCTGCCCTCTATCCCCATCACGCTACTGCCATCAAACCTGTGTTTTCTTCATTCAAGCTCCACGCATATCCCTGACGTCCCTCTGCCTGTGTATTCCATTGTTGTTCGTTGCACCCTTCTGCCATCCTCACGCTACCACCCTCTTCTCCTGCGGGCTTCATTACCTTCACCAAATAACCTATAGTCGCACTCCTCTATGCTGTCGTCTCTCCTCCCATTGCAGCTGTCTCTTCTTGCAGCTCCATTTCCCTGCCTTCAACGAATCTGTTCAAGCACCCTTTTGCAGCCTCCTTGGACCATCGACCGAACCTGCTAACTCGCAAACATAGACAGCATTTCGATATATATGAATGCGTTAGGTTTAATATAGTTCATTCGTATTTTTCTTTTACGGGTGTATATAATTTTTTTTCAACTTAAGACTTCAGCCTTATTAAAATTTCGATTTAAGTTTTGTTCTTTTTTTTATGATTTCATATTTATAAAAATAATAATAAAATAAAAAAAATTATAATATTATATATATAATAAAAAATTCATAAAAGTTTTTTTTATAGAAAAGGGTTCCTTTTTATTTCTTTTAGAAATCTTAGTTTAGAATAAATTTTAGCTTTATTCTGATTTTTAATTTAAAAAATAAAAATTAGAAAAGTTCTTTTAGGATTTAGTTTTAATAATTTTAAATTTCATTTAGTTTAGTTTAGTTTGTTTTATTTAAAAATATAAAAATAATAAAAGTATAAAAAAGGCATCCAAAAGTTCTTTTTAGATTTTAGATTGGACTTTAGTTTATATTAGATTTTATTATTTATTTAGGATTTCAGTTTTGTTTTATTTTGACTTGGAATTTTATAAAAATATATAAACAAAAAAAAAAATTGAAAAGCTTAACAAAAAATTGAAAGTTCATTTTTTGGCGTTTTTCGTGGTATCCATTTTCCCCTTTTCCATAGTTAAATGCACTTAATGTTTATTTGAAGTTAGCTATGTGAAAGTGGTAACTGGTCAGCATTTAAATTTTATGATCATTTAAAACATTTGATTTTTCTTGAAGTTTAATTGCTGGAACATTGTTAAGCATTGTGCATTTATTGAGCATCTTGCATCACTTGGTTTATTTGATGATAAATGATTGTCTTGCAAGGTTTATATTTCTACAACATTTAATAAATAATCATTAAATCGTTAACTCCATAAGGCACTGGTACATTAATTTCTAAATCAATCAAGTGCTAAATTGCCTTGTTGTGTCTCCCAACTCAACTGGTCCACAGTTAATCTTCATTCATCCCATAGGGTCTACCCCCCTTAGCCTCGGGAGATGGCTTAAACGGAGGGATCAGGGATCAGGGTGACAGCCCCTGGTCTGAGCGTTGTCGTGACAATCTGTGTGACAACATTTTTTGATGCCGTTGTCGGGGATAGAGTTTTTTCTGTCCTTGGTTTATTCAACATTCATCATTCTTTCATCTTTCTCATGTCTCATTTGAGCTGGCAGAGTCAACATTTTTTGGCATCATTTGGATCTTTTTCATCACCTTATCTTTCGTCATATCAGCGACTACTCTTCAGTTCGTTTCTTGTTTGGGTGGCGACTCCATTTCTTTTATTTTTTCCCAAACAAGAAGCCTCCCTCATATCTGCTTGTTTGTTGCTTTTTGGATCCTAGAATTAGATTCATTGTTCAAGTGGCGACTCCCCTTCTTTCATCTCTTGATTTTCTTGAGCAGAGATCTCTTTCTATCATCCATTTGGTCCCTTGTTATTCATCATGGATTATTCGTTTAAACCATGTCATTTTATTGATGATCTCCATGATTTACTTGAAGTGGCCATTTCTAAATTGCCTTTGTTCTCGGGTGGTGGTTCAGTCGCTATTAGAAGGCATTTATGGAGTTTTTATCATATAATGTTTATGTATTGTAGAGTTCCTCAATATAATCATGAAGATGTCAAAATGCGTCTATTTGTCCTTTCTTTAGAGAGTGATGCTTTGAATTGGTTTAATGATTGTCCTGAAGACTCTCACTTCTTTACAAGACATTTTCAATGCTTTTCAAGATAGATATGGTTATCCAGATAGCTCGCCTTGTGCCCCTAAAATTGTGCAACAGAATGAAAGTAATCTTATAAAAGGTTCAATTGTCGATGAAAGATTTCAAGACAATTCTTCATATCAAAATGTGCCATCCACCTGTACCATTGCAGATCAAATCCATGATAGTGGAAAAGCAGGGACAAATTGTAAAAACAGTGTTGACAATGAAAAGGAAGATCAAAAGCAAATTATACAAGAACTAATGCGGCTAGTAAAAAATATGGAGATCAATCAAACTAATTACACCAATGACATGAGAACTTTATGCACCCACCTGGAAAAACGTGATAAGGAGATCAAAATCATGAAAATTAAACACTCTGATCACGTAACCGACATGCAAAGTCAGCATGCTAAAGAAATTGAGACCATGAAAACTAATCATAACAAGGAAATTAATTTTATGCAAAGCAAGTTATCAGGCTTAGAGGAAAATATGATGACCACGTAAGCTAATCAGATATGTCTTCAGAATAAGTTATTGACTATGGAAGAAGACCATGCCAAGGAAATCAGTACTATGAAAGTTGAACACTCTAGTCAGATAGATGCCATTAAAATACAGGTACATAAATTTCAATAGCAGTCAAGGGATGAAAAAACCAACAAAACATTGACAGATCATAAGCCTCCTTATTTGCTACAACAAGCTCCATCTTATTATGAGGAGATCATTGGTTCGATTGAAAAGTGGTTAATTGAAGGTGATCCAGATAAAATTAAAAGCGATAAAAGATCATATGCAAAATGAAGAAAGACATGTCACACATATCTTACATACTTCATCTAAGGGTTTTGAAGCAGAATGTTCCACGTCATCAGTGATACAGCCTGCCACGAAGAAAAAGCGCAAGAAAAATAAAATGAGAAAAGATTTGACGCATCAGAACGCCATGAGCAGCTTGATTTCCAGATAGGAGAAAGTCCTACAGTATGCAGAATTGGACATGGCACATTCGATAAGCAACCGACAGATTTGCCTGAAAGCAGGCAAATGCTCAGTATACACTATATTGAACGCATCTGATGCCATGGGGCATCCTCTGTATTGTATTTCTAACCCTACACCTTGTCATTTCAGCATTTTCATTTCTGTTTTAGGATTAGATTTACTTTTCACTAGATAGTTAATAAATGAAGAGCTTATATCTTTCCTGTGCTTAATGTTATATGATGATTTTTGTATGGACGCTACTTATGTTTTGTTGTGTGTTACATGGATGCAGATTCTGGATTCTCACATTCCTACAGTGCAGCAACGTGTCCCCAAGTAGAGCCAGATGTTGACCACTACGTGTCAACTACCCATAGCAGTACACCCCCTTTTTTTCGCAAAAAGGATAGTGCTTGATCGACGTGTCCGTGCCATTCGACTGTCATCATCAGCCCGATCATGTTATGTTGTAAACCCAGTCTGCATGCGTAAATTGTAAATAATCTTAGCAGATCTGAGTCATGTATGTAAATTGCCTAGGCAAACCTAATTTTCTAGTGATAATCTACGTTCCGAAAGGTTTTTGGTCTCACCGATCCATGATCGGCAGAATTTTCCTTCAGCCTAACCCCAAAGCCAGAATGAATTTTGTCATTGGAATCTTAAGTGAATCCTAGTGTGCTTCGAGTCTATGTAAAAGCAATTTGGAAATAATTCGAACTATTTGGTTAGGTTATTACAAATTGCTTGATCTGCTAGATTATGTTTGTGTCGCAAGATTGAGTGGTCTATGAGGGTCTATGTCAAATGGGATTTCCCCCTTGAGATGTAAAATTGTAAAAGTCATGATGTAAAGTGTTTTGAGGGTTAGGAAATGTTTTAATCCCCTCATAAGTCCTAAGTCCTAAGTCCTAGGTCCTAGGTGATTTTTCGAAAGGCTAAGCTCGAGGATCCAAAAATAAAAAAATTAAAAAATAATAAAAAAGTAAAAATAAAATAATAATAAGTCAAAATTTGAGAAAATAAATGCAAGATTTTAATTTTTAATATATTAAAAATGCATTTAAAATTTCGAAGGATGAGAATGGAAAGGGATTTTGATCCTCATCGACGGTCGAGATCATTTTGACAATGGATCACTCGATTAGCCATTGGGAAATTTTTCCTTTAAATAAGTGTGTCAGGGTCATTTGAGATCATTCGATCTGTGAGTCTTGTGCTAAAGAAAAAGCTCTCTTGTAGTCATTTTTTGTGCAATAAAGAAAGACTTTGGGGTTGAAAATCTTGCTGGTGTTACTCTTCTGGAAATGCTGTAAGATGTTTTATTTTTCTACATAATTTTATTTTCATCCATTGATGATAGCTTGATGAAGATTGATGTAGGCACAGGTATCTTGTCTGATCTCTGGGGTTTGAATGATAGTTTAATTTTTGAATATAATGGCAAGTATCTCCATTTGATCTAAATTTAACTATTGTTTTCTCCCTCTATGTTAATAGTTGATTTAAGTTGTGCAGGATATCCTTAAATTTTAAGTTTACCGGGCATTAGGGGAAGTTCTCGGCAGAACCAGCCAACTCCCGGATTGCGTTTTCTGAAAGAGCCCAACCAGTTTTGATTCCAGACTTATCATTTGAAATTTTTTTTATTAATGCATGAAGGGTTTTCTGAAGCACCTCACATTAAGTTTAAAATTCTGAAAATATTTCTGTGGCATATTGACAAATCTAGCTATTTAGAACCTCTGAGCTGTAATTACCGTAATTATTTAGCTGGCTTTAGGGTTTTTAGTTTTGTTTCTTGCACATTTTACTTTTGCGTTTTCTATTTTTGCCATTGCAAGTTTCAGGTACAGATTTTAAAAGTTTTTCAGGTTTTCCATCAAGCAATCTGAAGCAGGAAGGATTTAAAATTTTAATTAAGTTGTTGGACTATGGTTTTAGTTTTTCTGCTGCTCGGGGCTTCATTTTTATTGCAGGAAAAATTTTCAAAAATTTTTTAAGCAAGCTGGGTAAAGCCTCTCAAGTGTTGTCTTGCCATCACAAATTCACTTTTTCTCTGCGTCCTTGTCTCTCTAGCATTGTTACGCTGGCCATTCCTTCCCTGGCTCGCAGCTCCTTCTCCTCACGCCTTTTATCCCTTACCTGCTACGTATTTCATCCATTCTGTTGCCCACGCAGCTCAGAAACCTCACGTTGTTAGCTCCACACCTGTAAAAAACATTGAAAATCACGCAGCTATTCCTTCACTCGATTTTCCATAGATCCGCTGCCCTCTATCCCCATCACGCTGCTGCCATCAAACCTGCGTTTTTTTCATTCAAGCTCCACGCATATCCCTCACGTTCCTCTGCCTGCATATTCCATTGTTGTTCGTTGCACCCTTCTGCCATCCTCTTCTCTTGCGGGCTTCATTACCTTCATCAAATCCTGCAGTCGCACTCCTGTATGTTGTCGTCTCTCCTCCCATTGCAGTTATCTCTTCTCACAGCTCCATTTCCCTGCCTTCAACGAGTTTGTTCAAGCACCCTTCTGCAGCCTCCTTGGACCGTCGACCGAACTTGCTAACTCGCAAACATAGACAACATTTCAATATATATGAATGCATTAGGTTTAGTATAGTTCATTCGTATTTTTCTTTTACGAGTGCATATAATTTTTTTTCAACTTAGGACTTCTGCTTTATTAAAATTTCGATTTAAGCTTTGTTCTTTTTTTATGATTTCAATTTTATAAAAATTTAAAAAAATAATAATAATAATAAAATAAAAAAATAATATATATATATATATATAATATATATATAAAAAAATTATAAAAAAAGGAAATTCCTTTATTTCTTTAGAAATCTTAGTTTAGAATATATTTTAGCTTTATTCTTATTTTTAATTTAAAAAAAATTAAAATTAAAAAAAGTTCTTTTTAGGATTAGTTTAAATAATTTTAAATTTCATTTAGTTTGTTTTGTTTTGTTTTATTTAAAAAATATAAAAATAATAAAGTATAAAAAATCCATCCAAAAGTTCTTTTTAGATTTTAGATTGGACTTTAGTTTAGATTAGATTTTATTATTTATTTAGGATTTCAGTTTGTTTTATTTTTGACTTTCGAAATTTTATAAAAATTATAAAAATATATAAAAATAAAAATAAAAATTTGAAAAGCTTTAACAAAAAATTGAAAGTTCATTTTTTGGCGTCTTTCGTGGTATCCATTTTCCCCTTTTCCATAGTTAAATGCACTTAATGTTTATTTAAAGTTAACTATGTGAAAGTGGTAACTCGTCAGCGTTTAAATTTTATGATCACTTAAAGCATTTGATTTTTCTTGAAGTTTAATTGTTGGAACATTGTTAAGCATTGTGCATTTATTGAGCATCTTGCATCGCTTGGTTTATTTGATGATAAATGATTGTCTTACAAAGTTCATATTTCTGCAACATTTAATAAATAATCATTAACTCCATTAGGCATTAGAACATTAATTTCTAAATCAATCAAGTGCTAAATTGCCTTGTTGTGTCTCCCAACCCAACTGGTCCACAATTGGTCTTCATTCATCCCATAGGGTCTACCCCCCTTAGCCTCGGGAGACGGCTTAAACGGAGGGATCGGGGATCAAGGTGACAACCCCCGGTCTGAGCGTTGTCGTGACAATCTGTGCGAAAACAAATACTATTATTTATAAAATAGTCTAAAGTCATTCACCTTTATTAGATTAAAAAAAAAAACAAATTCTCAATAGTCTCATGGAATAAGTCAAATTAATTGAGAATCTCTTACTTGGCAAATCGAAACTCTCTCTTGGAATAAAATAGTAACTCCACACTTAAGAGAATGTAACTCTCCCCCACTAATTCGATACATGGCAAAAGTGTAATTCCTCATCATTAAATGCACTTGTAACTCCCTCACTCAATTTGATCTCGTTAAATATTCTCTCATGTCTAAGTGTAAAACTTTCTCCCTAATTCGAATTGTAACTCCTCAAGACAAGTGTATCTCTCTCTCTATTCTTGGGATGAGTTACACCAGTGTTGCGAAAACTTTCTCCCTAATTCGAATTGTAACTCCTCAAGACATGTGTATCTCTCTCTCTATTCTTGGGATGAGTTACACCAGTGTTGCGAAAATCGCAATTTTTTCGCTGAAACGATTAAATGGGCCGATTAATTCAGTGATTTTTTAATTTTTATTTTTTTAATTTTGCCAATTTTGCCGATTTTTATGATTTTTTCCGATTTCAGACCCTCACCGATTTAATCCCAATCGCGATTTTCGCAACATTGAGTTACACTTCTCCTCAAGTAACTCCTCCCTCATGGAATTTGATTCTCCTATTATTGGCTCAAGGCATGAATTCATTTTATAACTCCTCTCCTTTCTCATCTATTTAAGCAAAAGGAAGTGAGAGTTGAGAGTGGCATGTTCATTGTGAAGAAGGAGGGCAAGTGTTGAATATGTGCGAGAAGTGTGAGAGCAAGTGAAGAGCAAGAGCAAGGGAAGAGTTGAAACAAGTGTGAAAGACAAGATCTGATCAAGAGAAGGAGGAGATCTTCAAGCAAAGAGCAAGAGCACTTCGGCGGTAAGTTGATCAGACAATTGGTAACTTTATTCCTACTACAGCAAGTTCATTCCGGATATCTTGAATCCTGGTGAGGTAGGGGGTAACTACTCCCTTTTGCATCCTAGTGGTTCTCAGCTTCTTCAGGAACATCTTCTGGTTCTCGAAAGGATTCTGGTATAGTGCGACAAGAGCATCCCGTTGAGAAATCTAAGGCATTAGTGTTAGTTGATTTCTCTTCCATTAGTGGCTGCTTGTGAATGCTTTTTACTTATTTAGATTAGGATCTTCTTCATGTTAGATTAATAGTTTTCTTCTTCATCAAACAATAACCAATGCATGAACATAAATACACAAGAG
The DNA here is from genome assembly GCA_000404065.3 of Pinus taeda. Lineage (NCBI taxonomy): Eukaryota > Viridiplantae > Streptophyta > Pinopsida > Pinales > Pinaceae > Pinus > Pinus taeda. The sequence continues at coordinate 226,085 of APFE031267822.1, forward strand.
ACACATCATGTAGGCATGAGCCAGGGCCAAAACCTCTCACTCTGAGAGGAAAACCCGCACAAATTCTTCTTATAGAGATTACAATTAACGAATCCCAAGACCAAGGTCCTTGACGAATCCCAAGACCAAGACACTAGTTCTCTTGACATTCTTCTCTTCTTCTCGACTCCTCTTCTGCTTTGACCTTCTTTGCATCAAGACATAGTTATCATTAAGACCTTATCACTATCTCCACATCAAGATCTCCTTTAATGTGAGACCCTTTCACTGTCATATTCTCGAGACCTTACTTTTGTGATCCTACTTACTATGATTACATCAATACTAAGATAGACCCTTTAATATTGTAAAGGCACCGAGCTCACAATACTATCATAACATTAGTATTGAGATAGCACTGTGCTTTGATCTGAGGTTTCCTTTATAGCTTTGAGACTCTCTCACCAAAATCCGAAATGACTGTAATATCCAAACTGTAGTGATATCCTTGTCCGAAACTGTGTCTCTCAATTATAATCTTGAACAGTGATTTTCTCTGAAATCCGAACTTCTTACCGTAGTTACAACAGTCTCCTAACCGAATCCAAACTAGTCATTGTTTCTTGGTCACCCGAAAAACTTTAGAGGAATCTGAAATGTTGACTGTAATGGTTATCCGAAAATATCAGAGTGATGCGAAGTTTGTTCACTATGTTTATGCGAGGACCCTAGCCTCCCATATATAGTTGTTAGACTATATATTAAGCCGACCTTAACATCCAAATAGTTGTGACATTTTAGGCAAGCCGACATGTGTCATTAAATTCATCTTGCACGCCGACTTCAAGAGGAGATTCGTGCTTGTCTTTTGGAGAGTTATCTAGACACCAAATTGACTCATATACATTTTAAATATGCTCAAGAAGAGCTCTTTATACATGACATTAATTCATTGACCTTAATAACAAATCCTAAGGCTCTCAATGGGAGCCACTAACAAATAAAATACCTTGCTCATGAAACCCATGAAGCAAGACATACAAAAATAATTTTATTATTTTCATTTCATCATTTACAAAGATCGTAATTACATGTCATTATGAAGACCGGACCTAGTTACATTTTACAACACTCCCTCTTAACTAGGGAGGTATTCATAATGGTACTTGGTCATTCTCAATCTAAAGAATTTCTCATAAGAAGAATTTAGATTTGTAACTCATTTGTATAGCATCATACCAACCAGCATTTATATAGCAAGGCCTTGACTAACAACACTATCTCTCCATAGAGCAAAATGTTGGCGAGACAAATGATTCATAAACATCCTCATCATTGTCTCTCTCAAAACATACCCCACCCGGGTTCTCTCAGGATATGCTCCATGAGGACTATTCCTTTCTTGGACTCCCCAATCCCCAAAAGAATATCGGTCCCCCATGACTACTCTTCCATGGGATTCCTTAACTCATACCACCAGAGCATCGGATGCCAAATGATTACACAATCCTCCATTATGTCTTCTCAGATGAAGCATAGAACAACATGTCTATCGCTCCTTCTTATACCAAGAGTTTTATTCCTTTGATGTGCCCATTCCTATCACGAAGGAATGTACCTAAGCTTTCATCTTAGAAATTTCTAAGTTTCCTCGAAGTAGAAACTTCTTCTCAAGCTCCCTCTTAACTAGGGACCTATGGCATCTCTAGAACACTTAGATGCATGAACAGCTCCTTTCTTCGATGTTAGGAATTTCTTTAAGGAGTCTTCAACTTTTGGGAACTTCTATATATAGGGCACAAGATCATCCATCACTTTTGTCCATGGTTAGTCATGTCCCTAACTCATCAGAAAGTGATCTATCAGATTTTCTATCTGGCTTTCCTTCGTGTCATTCTACTTTCATGCCATATTTCTGAAAGAACATTACATCCTTTCATATGATCTGCTTGGAAGTCATTCACAGATCTTCCCTTTTACAGTTCTACATAAGCCCAACCAGATGTTAGTTCAAAAATAATCACTGAACACTTCAAATCATATTTACCTTTGTGATGATCTTTCACCATGACATCTTCTCAGTATCAGCATCCTGTATGCAGATTGACACATCTCCCACAGATGTTCAGTGTCAAGGGTCTTTATCTTTTTCCGACTTCCATCAGAGTCTTCACATCCTTCTCGAAGATCTTCTAGTCAAATCTTCTTGGACTTCGAATGTTGAAAATCTTCTACTTTCGTTGCATATTATCACGATCTCTTCCTACCTTTTAACACACTTCATTCCTAGGGGCTTCCGAGTTCCTCAATCGTAGTCAACCACCTCATACTTCATATGAGGACATATTATGTTGATTTCATCTAGTGTGACTCATGCCTTCCGACATTCTTTCATAAGAGGAGATTACCTACAACCATACGTCATGAATTCATAATATTAAATACAAGCATACATGCCTCATTTTATCTTTAGGTCATCTAGGCTTCTTTCAAGAGCTTCCTTGATTGAAAAGATCTTCAACCCCTTGATCTCCTTCATCTCTCATGTCACCATCATCCCATGAACTCCACAAGTAGGAGTTCCTAATGAAACACTTGCTTCCTTTCTCGAGCGGTGAATCCTCCAATGAGAATTCCATCTCGCATATCCTTATTTAGCAGATGTTTCCCTTTTAAACTGATGTATGATGAGATTTGTCCTGGATGACTTCTTCCTTTGATCTTCCAATGAGTTCATCAAGAGCTATATCTTCCAAAGTTGACTACCATAGATTTTGTTCCAACCGTCCTTCATGTTTCCCTATGCTGATGTCACGAGCTCTTGCTTCTAATGCTTCTCTTCCCGGGACTTCCTTCTTTCAACTTCCTTCTTATTATTGTCCTTCTTAAGCTAAAAACAATCTTTCTTGTAAAGTACATAATCTTTTATTTACATAGCAATGAATCTCAACTATGCTCTTCTTTCAAAATTTTCCAAACTTCCTTTCCTTCCAACAAATGTTTGAGCCCTTAACCCTCAACACTTTTGCCTTCAATTTGTCATCTTCTATCTTGCATAGATATCACAAGTTGTTGAATGAGGTAACTTTCTTATCCCATGGAAATTTGTTACCTTGATTATCAGTTAGTGCATTATAGATCAATGATGATCATCTTCTTTCCTAGATCTTAAAGATGAGATCTTATGAAGATATCCTTCATCCTTTGATATCTTTACTTTTGTGTGCATCAGATGTGACCCTCTTTATCGTACCTTCAGAGAATAAGTATCCCTTTCCATGAATTCAGAGGAGACCTTTTGATATGTTCAATCACTTCATCTTCTTGGAGGACTATGTATATCCTCCTTCTTCATGCAAGGAATTTCGAGGACCCATCCAATTTATAGATCTCCTTGCAAATACGAAGTCATTTTACCAAATTGATTAAAGAATGAAAGATACTTACTTGACAAGTGAAGATGAACTCTTCTACTTGATCACCTTGATGATGGTTGAAGAAGATGTATTAGAGCTCCCTCTTGGATGATCTTCTTCCAAATGAAAAAGCCTTTCTTCAATAGTAAAAGGTTGCTCCTTTTGATAAGGAAAATCTGTTGCTTCTTTGGATGAACTTTTTCTAGGGCAAGGAGAGGATCCTTGCTTGCTTTATAACTTTGAAAATGGTGACAATGCCTTCTCTCCTTCAATATACTTCGACTTCTGTTGTAGTGTAGGTAAGAAATGATTCTAGGGTATCGACTTTTTCCAAAAGGATGTGATCTTCATCTTGAAATTCCTTTGAGCTATCTTGCCTTGTAGACTTGATGAGGATCTTTGTGTCCTTTTGATGATAACTATAGAAACAAAAGCTCTTCTTGTTGCAGACTGCTTCTTAGATCTAGGATTTGATTCTTCAATTTGCTTTGATGCCTTCCTTGAAACTTGATCCTTGAATGTCTCTTCGATTAGATGCCCTTCTTTAGATTAGGATCTTCTTCATGTTAGACTAATAGTGTTCTTCATCAAATAGTAACCAATGCATGAACATAAATACACAAGAGACACATCATGTAGGCATGAGCCAGGGCCAAAACCTCTCACTCTTTGAGAGGAAAACCTGCACAAATTATTCTTATAGAGATTCCAATTGACGAATACCAAGACCAAGACCCTTGACCTATTAGCCACTCCAAGGCCAAGACACTAGTTCTCTTGACTATCTCCTCTTCTTCTTGACTCCTCTTCCGCTTTGACCTTCTTTGCATCAAGACATAGTTATCATTGAGATCTTATCACTATCTCCACATGAAGATCTCCTTTACTATGAGATCTTTTTGTTAGAGAATCTAGGGCAAAGTAATGTTGTGATGATTCTCCATGACTTGATAACAATTCGTGAAGTCTTTTTACTTTTCTTGTTAACTTATTCTTCTTCTTATTCTTATTAGTGCATATGTGTGTGCTTCATCAAACTGCTACCAAAACAAAATAACAAGAACAAAAAATTTGGCTCTCTACCAGGGACAAACCCTCTCCACTCTTGAGAGGAAAACCCTTGGTAAGTTTTCTCTTCTTGAAGCTTCTTATTTGAACAACTGCCAAACCCTAAACCCTTGATTAGGATATCCTCCAAGCATCAATCAAATCCTTCCTCTTTCTGCACTGTCACTTCCGGCACATCTTCTGACACTTTGTCTTCTAGCACTTTGTATTCTAGGTTACAAAACCCTAGAATATTAGGCTTCTTTACTTCATTATAGAGAGAGGCTTCTTCGCTTTTCTTTGGATACCTTGTAGGCCTAAGTATACATTTGAATGAGGATAGTCATGTTGTTGCCTTAAACTGTTGTCAAACCCTTCCTGCACCTCACACATGTGACTGTCTCTAGCCCTAGAAATAGTCTTATGTTCTTCAATCTTGGTCCTTCTTGCTTCGTATATGAGGGCTTCTCCTTCGCTTGTAGAGTGTAGAGAGAGGCCTAGTAGACCTTGTTTTCCACCCAAAACAGTAAGATATGTTGACTTATTCTTTCATGTTGTTATGTCTGCAGACAACCCTACCTTGACCTCGCACGTGTGGCTGTAACTGCTTCAAAAATGACCTGCATACCTTCGTTGTCTTGTCTTCTTAACTTGCTGCCCTTGTAGCCCTCTTCTTTTCCTTTTATTCGTCCTTTAAGCCTTCTTCTTACTTGCATATTTTAGAGAGAAGTTGATGCCTTGTACGAAGAGTGGACAACCTTTATAAATAGAGGTTTGTCCCTCCTCTTCTAGCCGACATGACTGTCCTTAAAGCCAACTTACAATTTTGCTTTATAATTCAATTTTACCCATTATTTTGCTACTTGTAGTCTTTGTTGCTGCTAGGAGAGGATTTAACCATGCTTGGAGGTGTTCCCATGACCTTGTATGATGACTTACATGATGTAACATGCCCTCAAAGGGTCTTATCATAATTACATTTTGACTTTGACTCTCTAGAAGCACTTCAAAATGTGCCTGACCTATTTTCAATGGGCAAGAAACTCACTGACCAATAATATAAAAATAATTTATCTTTTCTTGAATAAGTACAAATATCAAAATTACATTTATGAAGACCCAGCCTAGTAACATTTCCTTCAACACTTTTTGTTGTCATATTCCCGAGACCTTACTTTTGTGATCCTGCTTACTGTGATTACATCGATACTAAGATAGACCCTTTAATACTGTAAAGGCACCGAGCTCACAATACTGTCATAACATTAATACTGAGATAGCATTGTGCTCTAATATGAGGTTTCCTTCATAGCTCTGAGACTCTCTAACCAAAATCCGAAATGACTGTAATGTAGGAATTTGCAGGGTAAGTTCCTCAGACAGAACACCAAAAGGACACTGCTCACAAATAGATCACAGATCAATACACCAGTATTTTGACGTGGTTAAAACCCTCAGAGAGGGAAACAGTCCACGACGTGCGCCAACGTGGCTACTACAGGCAATTTATTAATAAAAGAATGAAAATTTACATAAGCTTCTCTCATGCACGGTTAACCTACAAATGACCCTCCATGCGCTTTTAAATAGAATTCATGGACCAATCGGGTGTCAAGCCACGGATCAAGTGTCGGTAATACCGAGGAGAGAATGAACCGTCGGATCACTACATATCGTGACCGTCGGATTGTAAGTTACACAATGTACAACGGTAAAGAAACACACTTTACCTAACTCTATACTAGACCAAGTTGAACTTAACTATTTCCTATGTGTCGGAATATCCTAACATCCCCCCTTAAGAACAACTTGGGATAGGATTGAAGGATTTACAAATATGACACAATAGGAGAAGGAAGGACGCACTAGAGCCTATCCCCCCTTAGTGACAACTTCCTGAACTCCAAGCATATATCGAAGTTTAGCGAACTTCGCCTCTGTGAGAGCCTTTGTGAAGATGTCTGCAACCTGATCATCTGTTGAACAATATTGCACTTCAAGAACATGGTCATGAATGAGCTTGCTGATGAAGTGCATGTGTAGTTCAATGTGTTTGCTGCGCTGATGCTGAACTGGATCTTTGCAAAGCTGAATGGCACTTTGATTATCACACCAAGGTGTAGTCGGATGCTGCTGCTCAAAGCCAAATTCTGATAGGATCTGACGAAGCCACAAGGCTTCCTTACTAGCTTCCACGGCACCACGATACTCTGCTTCTGCTGACCAAAGAGAAATGGCAGCCTGTTTCTTACAAGCCCATGTAATAGGTCCTGAACCAAGAGTAAAGACATAACCGGCAGTAGACTTCCGATCATCAGGGTCACCAGCCCAATCAGAATCAGTAAAACCAACTAATAGAGGAGCTGCTTTGGCACTGTAATGAATCCCAAACTGTACTGTACCTCGAACATAACGAAGTATTCTTTTAGCTGCTTTCCAATAACTTCACGGGGGTTGCATAAAACGAGCAACAAGGCCAACAACAAAGGAAAGGTCAGGACGAGTATGGGTTAATACAAGAGTTTTCCTCAAGTTGACGGTATAAGGTAGCATCAACTTCAGGAGAAGTACAAGAGACTGAAAGTTTGACTCCAGACTGAAAGGGAGAAGGAGCTGGCTTACAATCTTCCATGTGAAAATGACGAAGAATATCACAAGCATACTTGGACTGGGAAAGGGAAATACCCTCCTTGGATTGCAGGACTTGAAGACCGAGAAAATAGTGTAAGTGTCCTAAGTCTGTCATTTCAAATTTCTTTTTAAGGCTGGACTTCACATGGTTTATAAGGATGGGATCACTACTAGTAAGAATAAGATCATCAACATAAAGAACAAGGATGATAAGAGAGTTGCCACTGTCTTGGTGTAGACAGTATTGTCAGAATAACACCTAGAAAAGCCAGATTCTAAAAGAAAGCTATCCATTTTGGCATACCAAGCCCGAGGAGCTTGCTTGAGACCATAAAGAGATTTCTTAAGTCGACATACAAGGCTGGAGTCTGTTAGGATGAAGCCAATGGGTTGTTCCATATAGATTTCTTCATGCAAGTCCCCATGCAAGAAGGCAGATTTAACATCCATCTGATGGACTTCCCATTTTAAAGAGGCAGCAAGGGAAAGAACAAGGCGGATAGAGTTCATTTTGGCAACAGGGGAGAAGGTTTCAGTTAGTCAATGCCTTCAACC
>APFE031267822.1:237539-247992 GCA_000404065.3 Pinus taeda
CCTCAATGTTTCTGATTTTCCGAGATCACACTAAGGTGCAGGGAAAAGAGCATACGCATGAGAAAAATTCTTCCTTTCTGTTTCTGATTTGCCCAGATCGCACAGAGTCGCAGGGCAAAGAGCATACATAGAAAAGAAAGGTATAGATCCGGTTAAAAAAATAGCTAAATAAACTGAAACCGAAATAAACAGAGAGAAAATAACAGTAAACTGCAAATAAACACTATATACCTCCAGATCTAAAAAATGACGCAGCTAGGGCTACCGGAAACCTTTTCGTGTGAAACGAAAGGGATTCCACACTGGAACAGATGCTACCAACACAAAAGAGCAGTCCTCTCGGCCTGAAAGCAATCAGAAACAGCAGATCTAGGAGATGGCAGTCGCATACAGTTCTACCGGCTTCAGATTTGGATCAACAACGGACACGGCCCTCAAATAGCTCTGATACCATGTAGGAATTTACAGGGTAAGTTCCTCAGACAGAACACCAAAAGGACACCGCTCACAAACAGATCACAGATCAATACACCAGTATTTTGACGTGGTTAAAACCCTCAGAGAGGGAAACAGTCCACGGCCTGCGCCAACGTGGCTACTACAGGCAATTTATTTATAAAAGAATGAAAATTTACATAAGCTTCTCTCATGCACGGTTAACCTACAAATGACCCTCCATGCGCTTTAAATAGAATTCATGGACCAATCGGGTGTCAAGCCACGGATCAAGTGTCGGTAATACCGAGGGGAGAATGAACCGTCGGATCACTACATATCGGGACCGTCGGATTGTAAGTTACAAAATGTACAACGGTAAAGAAACACACTTTACCTAACTCTAACCTAACTCTATACTAGACCAAGTTGAACTTAACTATTCCTATGTGTCGGAATATCCTAACAGGTTGAACGGGAATTGATCGCTACCACTGACAAACAGTCATTCCAGGCTTACCTACAAACGATAGCATACCGACATATGGTATCCTCCCAAAAAACGGAGGATAAGGATATTGTGCATATTGTTCTTCTATGGGGGTAGTCCAGTGTAAAGCGGATACATTGGACGGTAACCAGATGAATGAGCTTGATATTGACTTGATGGGTCTAGTTGTTCAGTATTCATTAATGAAGAACTAGATAAAATTCCTGTAGAGAACATTGGTGAAGACAAAGTGCTAGAAGCAACACCTGCGTGTGTTCCAACTAAAGATTGGTAACCTGATGGGACAAACGGAACACCATACAAATGTGACTCAAGTGTCGTAGTAAACATCGAAAAAGTTGCAATAGAATATTCTGTCGTAGCTATAACAGATGGTACAATCTGGGATGTTGACTCTGCCATAGTCAAATGTCCAAATAAATTTCCTAACGAATCAACGGGTGTATGAAAGTAATCAAGATCAAAAGGAGTAGTAAAATGAGGAGTATGAGTATAAAGATAAAGTCCAGTTCCAAAATGGACTGGAGTTCTAGTTATTTCTTCCTCAGGTTCCTCTTCTATCGAAATCAAACTAGGTGGAAGGACTTCACTGTTAGGTCCGTAACATATTTTCAATATTTTTTAAAGAGGAAGTCTCGATAGTTACGGATATTTGAGGATGTACCGTTCAATATTCTTCTAGTATGGTAACAAATTCTGATTGCTCAACTTCAAGATCCAAGTGTTCTGGTAAAATAACAAGAAGTTTAGGTTGGGCTTCTTGACCAACTTCTAGTTCAGAAGTAACTTTTGAGTGAATGGATTCAAGTTCAGAAGTAATTTCTTGTTGAACAAATTTGGGTTTAGAATCAACTTCTTGTTGGACAACTTGGGTTACCATTTCACTAGGTTCACTTCTAGTGTCCTCAGGTAATTGTGGAGATTCCACTTCAGTAACAAATGTACCAGTAATTTTAGGAGTAATTGAAGTCACAATACTTACTGGTATAGGTGTTTCTGGTAATTTAGATGAAGAACCAGAAGTTTGGGATGTACTGGTTTCAGTCAAATGAGACCACTTTGATCGGATAGGTGTAGCTTCAGGTGGTAGAGGCAGTTTACTCACTGTCCTCTGTGAACAACGGGGTAAGGGTTGATGTTACTCCATGATTTCTGATTGATTTTATTACAAAAAATAAATAAATGAAAAGGGTTAAGTTAGGCAAAAGGGTTACCAAGCAACTGTGAACTACAGAATACCTCCCAGTGAACTGAGAAGTACGGGCAGAAAATCTCCTCCACTGTTGTGTTTGGTGTATCATAGTGTATAAGGTGGCCAAATCGGTTACCTAAGGATCAATAGAAACCTAGTGTTTTCATCCCATATATAATTGAAATTATGTGGAGGCCTAATCCTTGTTAGCATTATCTAATGTGAAACTGCATAGTGAGAGCATTCCTTTATACTGTACGTCCAGTAACACCACCCTACATACCCGAAGTTATGTGGATGAGCTACGATATACTCATGTATGTGGAATGAGGTGTCACACTCGGAATGTATCTTATATAAGTTAGAAACATATGCTATGTTTTACGAATCCAGAACACGTCTCTAGCCTAGAACCTCTAAATGTTTTGCTTAGGTGACAATGCCCCATTAGGTTAATTGAGATTAATTTTAAGTTGATATTGATTAAGAATTTTCCTTTCAAGGTTCACCACGTGATGTCTTTGAAATTCCTAGAATGAAACTAATATGATAAGCATTCTTTCCATTCCATTTGAACAATGAATACCTTAGCTAATAGGGATAGAGCAATCAAATTCTTTTAATCATAGAACAAAGAGCACATCTAATGAAATTTCCCTAAACTATTCCCATAAGTACACACAAACATTTTGAATGCACAATGCAATTTTTTCTTTTCAATTCCCTTAATGTTGAAATGAACAAAAGGAAACTACTCCACATACAATCAATCAATCTTTGTGTAAGAAAGAAGACTTTATGACAATTTCTTTTGAACAAAGATTAATCGACTATAAGCTATCTTTGACAATGAATTAATAATGATAAATAAATCATTTAAAAAGCACTAAAATTCAAGGCCAAAGTAGGGCTAGGAAAGGAAACACAAATTTATTTCAGAGACAACAATCATTGATCTTTCAGCAAGCAGAAAAGGAAGGAAATTTTGGAAAAATCAAGTGAAAGTTGGGATTTTTTTACCTAAGGAGGATTAGTGTAGCCCTGAATGGGAGACAGTGCACTTCAGAGCACTGTCCTCAAGACAAGGGTGCTCTGCAGTGCTCTATGTCCTAACCAAGCTCGCGTTGGTGCCAGAGAGGCCATTCAAGGTGCTTTCAAGCACAATTTTTACCAAAAAACACTTCAAAAAGGCTAAAATAAGATTAAAGGAGGAAAATAAAGTCTACTAGGGTGTACTAGGATGAGGATAAACCACCTGGAACGATGATCGTTCCCCAGCAGAGTCACCAATTTGTTATATGGAATTTTGCATCTACGGATAAACACAATTTCCCTAGGTGGGTAGCTACACCTAGAACAATAGATTTAAAGAGTTTAACCTTTTTCTATAGAAGATAAATAAGACAAGGGACCTGCTTGTTATATTTCACTTCCCTTTGTCTCCCTTGAATAGCTCCCATCACTCCTCGAACTGCACTCGATAAGTACCTAAAATCATAAATAGAGGACAAAAACCAATCAAAGCAAGAGATCTATATAGTATAATAAAATGGAATCCAAAGTATTTACACATATAATCATCATACATAAAGACAAGAATATGGGAAAATGTGTAAACAACTCTATTAAGTAGAAGGGAGAGTTAAAACCAAAGAAGTCGGATCCCATGTCACTCATATAGCTTGAGTTCCATCCTTCATCACACCAAAAGCACAACACTCTAGCAACATAACAATACTTTCTTACAATCTCAAACCTCAAACCAATAGTATCTCCTCACAATTTTTTCGAAGTCTAGCCCCTGATCACTATGATAAGTGCTCAATTTATAGGGAAATGGAGGTGGTTTTGTCATAAATTGGGCATTGAATGGCTTTCCAATTTGAGAGTTAATTTCCATGGAGGAAGGGATGAGGATAGGAGGTTATTGGATTCATTCCCTATCCAATTTTGAGCTCATGGGATAGGATAAGAGGTGGGAGTCTTCTAGAATGATCTAGAATGAAAGAATATTCCCAGAACCCTATGAATATTTCGCTCAATCTCGCCCAGCGTAGCTCAAAGTGGGCCTATGTGCTCTGCAAAGCAGGCTTGAATGGGCCTAATTGCTCTGTAGCACATTTACCCCTGACCAAGGCTCTGTTGGTCCCTCAAGGAGTTATTTCAGGATGTCTTCAGGCCAGGGAACTCTCAAGAATGATGGAATTCAATGTGATGACTTGTCTGGGGCATGTAGCAACTGAATTAAGGTTTGATGAGCCCTAAAAGTACTGATATGAATGATCAGAGTGATGTGCCAAAATAGACCTGTAACAATGCCACTCCTCACACTTGTCAACCCATAGGCCTCCTGTGGAATTTTCCTAACTCACAAGTGAGAATTAACCTAACCCAGTCCCCTCATGATAAATTCTTATCTGAGATCACAATATGGGAATAATAAGACATTCGGCTAAGTGCGGGGATGCATTGGTTGTTAGTGGAGATATTGGTTATCATAGGGATGGAGTCTAACAGATATTACTGAAAGCTCATTTATGGTCATCCATAGCAGAGAGGGAATGTGGGCTTCAAACGAGGAGTAGCACATCACACCTATTTGTGTTTCAACCTCACATGTAGTGAAGTGAGTCATTTAAATTCATGTATATTGTGTTCGTTCCCCTACTGTAATTTCATGGATGGTATAATAGGGTGGCAGCCTTAAAATTGTACGTGGGGTGGCATATGGTTTTTCTTGTTACCATATTGCCTCTCGCCTCTACATCAAGTATATTTCATTGTTGAAGGGGGCTACCTTTATACTCTTTTTCAGCGTTGGAATACTTTCATTCCTTATTTCTTGTCTGTAGAAAATTGGTTGTGTTACCACAATGTTAGACCATCAAGCAAGGGTCCATATTTTTTGTTTTATTCCTTCACCATACAAGAAACACACCTACTTTTGAGATAGTGGAAGTACTACCTACTACATCTCTTCAAGGCTTTGACTCAATGAGAATTTATTTTATCTGCCTAGTTTTGGTATGCGGGCTGTAGTACCTAGGCACTTTCTCTATTTGGTTAGAAAGCATATAGTTGGGTTCATTTTACTCTCTTTTTAATGGTTTTTCTATGGTCACGTTTCCTTGGTTTCTACAATCAAGTAATTGTTAATTCGCTCTATTTGGGCTCAAAATTGCAATCTTTGTGACCAACTACCCTTGGTATTATAAATATATGCCCTCTCTATCCTTTCTAGTCTTTCCATCGGGATTTCAACAAAGTTTGGATTGATTATGTGATGCTACACACCTACCATCCCATATGTGCTCTAACCACAATGCTTTTCATTAGGTGGGTTGATAGATATTCTTACTTGGGTTCTTTAGTATTGGTAACCTATTTTTGTATTACTCTCTAGATACAATAAATGCCTATAGTCTTTATTTTTCTTTCTCCTCTTAGATCACAAATGCTCCAATTCTATGCATATTGTCAACCAAACCTGACTTTTTCTTTATGGCTCCTTAGTAGAGAATGTCGAGTCGTTGATGTAGTGCAACTAGTTCCTCTTCCCACTATCGTCACTTGTCTGAATGAGAATTTCTCACCAATTTCTTTGATAAAGTCCCTCCTAAGTTCAAGAAGGAAATCGTCATTCTTGAAACAAAGGAGTTTGGGGAATGGGCTTACTTATCAAATTCAGAAGTTCGAGGTATTTCTCTAAAGTGGGTTCTAGGTCTGAGAAAATTTTGAAAGTGTAAGCTTCATTTCCTAAATTCTATAATGGTGCATTAGTAGATGGAAACTCTAATGTGTATGGTCCTCAAGGATAGGTAGGTTGGAAACTAAAAAAAATTTGCATGGCAGGAGGGAATCAAGCAGATCCTTAGGAATATCTGCTACAACTTGGATGATATTGTCACCTGGCTTTCAAGAGTGGAGAAATTTGTTGTCTCAGACTCGAACACTAAATCAAGGGAGATCAATAAAATCTTGGCATTATCAATGTTCTACCACTCAACGTATCTCCTGCAATTGTCTCTCCTTAGGGGAATTTCTCACCCCTATCTTTGGTTATTGTCTTATACTGAGGTGACTAACCTCATGACAGCACCTATTTCTCTTCAAATGGTTTTTGATGGTTACTAGCGGAGGCAATGATAGCTGGTTATGGTGGTCTCTTGGTCAATCTTTATGTTCTTGTTTCAAGTCAACTTAGTTTTTTTTTTTTTTCTGTTGGATTAAATTGGTTCTGTTTTTTGCTAAGGGCTGAAGAGTTGTTAAAATTGATACTCTTATACATTGTATGTCAAATTTAATCATGTTAGTAAATAACTTATTGGACTTATGTCTCCATGGGAATATAGGGTACACATTGATGAAGTCTCTGTCCCATGGGGTTGTTTTTGGTGAATCAGAAAATCCCTTGTGCTCGTTGTAATATTTTTTTGCTAATAGACTTATTTTGAAAAAGCTTACAAAAAAAAAAGTGGCAATAGATAACTTGGAGCAAATGGAGGGAAACTTGCTCATTACTCAAAATTAAGTTTAGGAGGAAAATCCCCAAAGAAAATATATAAAAGAGGAGGAAATTAATTTTGATCATCATGGATTGTGGTTCTTTCTAGTTTTTTTACCGGAGGTTGTTGAAGGGTTTTAAGACATTTTTTCTCTAGTTGGGTTCAATAGTGAATGGTTCCACCTAGCCAATACACCTCTATTTACTCTATTTAGCATAATTTCCAAGTAAATATTCATCTATTATGTGGCAACAAGGGTTACTACATCTTAGTGTTCAGTTTATGTATGAAAATTAAAATTGTGGTGGGCTTCTTTCAAGAAAGTTGGACTATTGAAGGTTGACATCTCATGGCTCAATTCACCATGGGATTCCATCCTACACTTAAATTCAAACCCCAGAATTCTATGTTGACCTTTGAACATGTCAATAATTCAATCAGGGGCTTCACACTGTAATATGTTTGTGTCTTGTGTGTGTGTGTGTGTGTGCATATGCATGGAATATAGAGTGAAGTTGCATGGGTAGAAAGAAAAATATTATAAGGTCAGCCAAACCAATACCTCCTTCCTTGACCTTTGTAGACCAATAAGGCATGGTCAAACCCAAATCCATCTTCCCTCATCACTGTATAATTGTTATCAATTAATTTAAAAACAAAAAAAAAAAATATTATTTACCAACTCTTTTTGTAGGTTAATAAGCGATTAAACACATGTTATCGGTGATTTTGACATAAATTTGATATTTTCTACAAATAATATGGGTAGGTGGAAATCCTGTGCAAACCTGCAGTGATTTTCATAGGGAAAGACTAAAATGACAACAAAGAATGAATTTCCAGTAGCTTCTCTCTCACAAATTTTCATCTCTGGTACAAGTTCAGATATTCAATTCAATTTCCCATCCATTTGATGGTTCATTGTGTCTATTTTAAATTTTATTTGTCTTATAACAAATTTTTAAAACCATTCGATGTTTTTGAGTGTATGTGTTGTGCCTAGATTTCCAACTAGCTGCAGAGTAAGGCTTGTTCAATATGATTTAGAATTTTCTATGAAATTAAAGTACCTTCCATATAATATCATGCACATTTCATAGGTTAAACTAGTAGTGAGTAGAAAAAAAAGGAACAACATCTATTTTATGACGTACCTACTAGCAATTCTACTAATTAATAAATGGGAGAAGAAGACTTCATTTGGGGTATTTTGAAATTTATAGAAACAAACTCACCTAGTACGCTTGAATTGTTGATCCAAGTCTACAAGTGTTGTTTAACACACAAGATTTATAAGGGGAAATATCAATTCCTTCTTTGGTGGACTTCGAGTGTCACCCTAGGGGAGCCTTTGCTACATTGTGGATCTATTCTAAAGAGCATTCTATAGGGAAATCCATGTTACTCTAGAGAAGACTGGGTGTGAGAAGGGACCACACACTCTTGATGGGAGTGAGCTATAGAGTAGAGATAATCCTGAGAATTTAGGAGAAGATTCCCTTGCGGTCTGGCAGTATTTTTGCAAAGGATTGACAAGATATTGGAGTGGCTATTCTTCAGGATGAATCTACCTTTCTTGGGAATGCACAAAAGTGACTGGACTAGGGCCTCTGCAGTCGCTTCTAGAGGTTATCCATTGTGGAATCTTGAACTAGGGTTTGGGGACATATGAAGAATATTGGTGAAGTTTTCTCAGCATTTTGGAGGTCCGAGGAAACAATATTTCCAGGTGGTTCAAATTACCCAGTTGTTGGAGGAGCACACTATACTTGGGGGAAATTTCGAAGGTTGGAACTAGGCCCAACCCTTTCTGGGTCTTTGTGGGCTTGTTGAGGACAACCCAAAGCTAATTCCATATAATTTTATGAGAACTCTATAGGGGTCAAAAAATAGTCTCTTTCCAGCGAGTAGTTGTAGATTTCCAAGGCTAGCACATATCTTGAAGATGAATTACTTCCTATCATCCGGGAAACACAATTTCTCACCTAGGGTTTGTCTAGATTGATTTAGAATGCCCAAGCGCACATATTTCATAAAGGTTTTGTACACTCCTCTTATATAATAAAATGGCTCAGTTTGGCGCAGTTTTTGGATGAATTTGTGGGTATCTAATTGCATGTTAAATTGTGTATGTTGCATGTGGAGTTTTTCTTTGTTTCTCATTTTTATTTCCTAGTAGCAATATTACAGTGGTATCAGAGCACTATTCTTGGATTAGCTATGGGGAAAATTGTATGACCACAGAAGACAAGTAGAACATTACTTACATGAGGCATATATACAAGACCTAGGAGAGGGGATTTGAGATTACACATGATATTGATACTCTAGAACAAGAGGTAATAGAGGTAAGCATGGGGGAACCAACATGAAAAGAGGAGGAAATGTTCAATATTCTCTTAAAGGGTTTGAATGACCTGGTAAAGGGGAAAAAATAAATGTTGGAGGAGATTAAGTAGCAAAACTAGGACAAGATTGTACACCAAGGTTTCTTGTTTAGGGAGACTTCAGGGGATTCCCACCAATATGACCACCATTCCCTTTTGACTCACCCACATGATTTCAGTGGGCTAAAGAGAACCACATTTCCCACCATTTTACCTTCAGGAGCTGGTGAATAGGTTAGGCAGGACGATATGCACATGGGAAAGTACTTCTGGGAGTGACAATCAATGGGGGAGGATTTTTGTGTTTCACTCATTTTCAGGGAATTTTTCCAGCTCAAATAGAATGACAAGTGAAAGGGTGCATAATGGTTCAGGCACATAGAATTCTAAGTTGTAACACACCATTGGGAGGATGTACCTCCCAAATTTTGATGGTTCTTCTAAGTGCATGGCTAGGGATTAGGTGGAGAACTTAGATACATATTTTTAACTTAGCTAGATGCCTGAGGTGGAAGCCATCAAGATGGATACCTTTCACTTGGAAGGGGAGGAAAATGACTGGATGTTCCATGGTTTTTCCAACCTAGGGCATGGCAACATGACTTCTTATGAGGACTTCACATGAAGGATTATGGAGTGCTCAGATAGGAGGGACGTGAAGGCACATTTCAGAGAGTTGAATCAACTCAAGCAAATAGGAAACCTCGATCATTACATTATGGAGTTCTTGAGGGTGTTGGTGATGGTGCCAGATTTGTCAAACGTCAGGAGCGTCTAAACCTTCGTGGAGGTTTTGGTTGAGCCCTTGAGTGGGCTAGTGAGGGAAAGTAGACCCGCTACTTTACAGGAGGTAGTGAATCGCAAGAGGGATTTGCAGGATGCAATCCCTAATACTAGGGCACAAGTTCCACCATGATCCCCTTTCCCTCAAAGGGGTCGAGACACTAGACCCCAAATACATAGAGATGTTCAAGGGCATGGGTAGTTGGATGATGAGACTAGGAGAGACCTCCATAGGAGGAAATTCAGCTTCACTTTGTAAGGACATTGGACACCACATATCTCCACAATGGTATGATATTGTCCACTTTGGGCCTAAGCCCTCATGGATTTGCTTTTGGACTTACCCCAAAAGGCCTCATAACAATGGAGATATTTGTCCATCCTTATATACCCATGATCCTCCCCACTTCTAGTCAATGTGGGACTTTGGTCGTATACCCAACAATCCTCCCCTCGAACAAAGGACCATTGAGCCTCCCCTCAAACGATTATCCATCCGTCCACTCTCTACCAACCAGGATTCTCCGCTCCAATGCGTTGGAAGCACACGCCTTACATGGAACACCACCGGCCTCGAGAGCTTGCTCTATCCCAGGTCAACTCCTCTTCACCGTGTTGGGAGCAGGACACGTCCATGAAG
>APFE031267822.1:278524-301358 GCA_000404065.3 Pinus taeda
ACAGGATATCTCTGAATTACTACAGGATGGTTCTGAATTGCTACAGGATGGTTCGCCGAGGAGAACTGAAGTGAGGAGAAGGTGATGGACGGGTAGAAAGGGATGTGAGAGGTAAGGGTCAGGCTAGTGATGACTCAAGAATGGGAGGATGAGATGGAAAACAGGTGGAGGGAGCGTATTGGAGTGATGGACGTGAAAGGTCAGAGAATGAGGCCAAGTGAGGATTTGGAGATGACTGGGAAAGGGCAGAGCGCTGTGTAAGGCAGAGGAACGTGGTTGCATGTGAGGTCGGAACAGAGAAGATGGCAATGAACGAGATGGAAGGGAGTGTGAATAAAGCCAATGACCGAAACTGTTGATCAAACCAAGAAAGCGTAAACCTACACTTAAATATACCGTGACCTTCTTTAAAAGTGATCCAAAATGCAAGTAGAAGTACGTATGGACTGTGGCGAAGAGATGTGTGGTTTGTATAAATGACAAGGAAGCATCTAAATCCAAATCATAATGGCATCAACCAACTTCATGCATATTTTTGGTGGTCTGCTACGTACTACACCCCAATCTTCAAACGAGATAGCAGTGAGCCTTAACAAACGATTTTAATGGAGCTCCAATGAATATCATGCATTAACTGCTACGCTAAACAAAGTGAGAGGAATTGCACCATAACCAAAACCTATCTAACTCATAAGAGAATCGAATTACAAGACTGCCATTCACATTTCATGTGTAAATAAACTCAAAGTGCTGGAAAAAGAAATAGAACAATACTAAAACAGAGGGGATCTATGGCTCTCAGGTTGGGCCCTAACCTGAGAGCTATAGTCTCTTGATGAAAACTCAGGATTTGCTCACAAACTGTCCTTTTTATTCATAGCTCAATGTCATGCCAAACTGGCTTACAGCAAAAAGGAAAACAAACTTGGACTGATTACAAAATGATATGATAACCTAAACGATTCAACCTATCTAAGGCTACGGCCTCCATATTTATACAAAAAAGGTGATGATCCGCCAAGTAGCCTTGATTCTAGGAGCTCGGCTGTCCACTGAAGTTTAACTGCGGATTTGTGAGGCAGTCAACAGTTGATGACTGCTGTTCCTATAGGACAGCTGGCTACTTCTGAGGCTCGGAGGGGGAGATTGATAGGAGCTCGGAGTTCTCGGTGGGAATCACGAGGACTGTCCCAATACTGTGGATATCCTTCCACAAAATCAGCAGCGCCACCTTATGTCTCCTTACTCCCTTTACGTTATCTTTTGTTCCCCTTTTTCCATGCAAAAACCTGAAATCACAATGCAATAGTCACGTGGATAAAGTGTCTAGCCTTCCTCCTACAAACGACATGAAATAACTAAGAAATGCATGCATAAGCAAGGAAAGATGAATGGTTTGAGCAAGTGAAGTAGGCCAAAATGAGCCCGAATTGTACCAAAATTGGGGCTCATCAATATCTCCATACCACAGATCGCTTGACGATATCAGAAACAGAGATTCGTCGACGATTGATGCTTTAGATGTTGAATCGCTGGACGATGATGGGAGGTCACATAGTAACTCCGCGAAAACTAGAGATTTATTTGATTTGGATTTTGTGAATTCCATATCAAACTCTTGCAAAATGGCTATCCATTTTGAATATTTCCCCCCTAGTAATTGACACGATAGAATGTAGGTCATAGGGTTGCAATCTGACAGAATGGTAGTTTTGCGAAAGAGGATATAGTGTTGAAATCTCTGTACTGCTTGAACAGATGCTAGAGCCAAATTTTCAACATAGGACTACTTTCTTTTTGTATCATTTAAGTTTCAGCTTAAATAATAGATTGGATGTTCAATTCCGTCGTCTTCTTGTACTAAAACCATTGCAATGGTTGTATCTGTTGTAGCAAGATACAGGTTAAAGTCTTTTTGAAAATTAGGAGCATACATTAATGATGCTTTTATTAGGGAATCATTTAAAGCATCAAAGGAAGCTTACACAACCTAATCCCAGTTGAAGGGCACTTCTTTTTTCAAAAGATGTGTATAACCTTTAGCAAGTTTGGCGTAATTTAGAATGAAGCTCCTTAGAAAGTTTGCTTTCCCTTGGAGTTTCTGAATCTGAAGCAAATTTGAAGGTGGAGGCATGTCGATGATTCCTAAACCTTACATGGGTTGAGTCGAATCCCATCCTTAGAAACTACAAAACCAAGTAAATGACTAGAACCGACACAAAACACACACTTGTGTGGATTGAGTCATATCTTGTAGTGTCGGCAACATAGAAATATAGCTCTCAAATGATATGGATGATCAGTCTGCTTTCATGAATGAGTTGGTAGATTTTCGAGATATGGTCAAACGATGTGGATGATGTCATGGAAGGCATAATTCATTGCCCTTTGAAAATTTTCTCCTGCGTTATTTAAACTGAAAGGTAGTTTATGGTATGCGAATGTGCCCCACAGACATATAAATGCAGTGTTCGACTGGTCCTGTGGGTGGATGTTTATTTAATTGTATCTGGAAAATCCATCCATGAATGAAAATATTTCACATCCAGCGCATTCATCAATTATCTGGTCGATGAAGGGTGTAGGGTAGTTGTCCTTTGGACAAGCTTGATTTACATCCTTGTAATCAATGCACACTCTAATCGTTCCTTGTTTTTTCATGAAAGGAACAATATTCAATACCCAATTAGTTAGAGGAATAGGGTAAATGAAACCAGCATGTAAAAGTTTTTCAACTTCTACCTTGATGGCAATGAATTTTTTTAGGTGAACCTCTTAAAGCCATTGTCGTACTGGTTTGACATCTGGATACATCTTGATTTTGTGTTCAACGATGCTCAAGTCAATGCCTGGCATTTCTTCATATGACCATGCAAAGACATCTCTAAATTCGCAAAAGAGAGTAGAGTATATTTCCAGTTTTGAAGAAGAGCAAGATTTCCCGACATGAATATTCTCTACAACATTAGGTTTGGTCAAGATATTTATGGCGATAGTTTCTTCAATATTGGACAGATTTTGCTTGGAATCCACTGTATTTACAGTATTTGATAGAAAATAAAAAACTGAAGGATGATCAAGTTCACTAGAATACTCTTCGTCGTTATATTGAAGATGGGAACAATGGTGGTAATCTTCCCATGGTGCCTCTCCTATCATCATTGATTGAATGATTCCTTCGTCTGTAGAATGTATATGAGACCAGGGATCAGAAGAGGTACCATACTCTAGAGACCTGTCTATTGATGAGCGTTGATTTGGGTTTGCCGCCCAGGCCAAGAAAATGGATTGCTACAAAATTTCTATGGGGCTTGGAGGCAATACGTTGATGATCCATGCTAACAAAATGTTAGGAAATCTTCTTAATATTTGCTGATATATAAGATACCATATTACAGGTTTCCACCATGGCCACTTCCACCAGATTACTCAGAGGCGGGAGGGAAAAAGTACCCATTAAAGCAGGGTCTTTCAAGAGACCTACTTCGACATTTTGAAGCGATTGAGAGCTTCCATGGATCATTAGAATGCTTCCCGTAGCTTGTCAACTGTTGGGGAGAAAGGTTAGTTGGTCAACGATTGTAATTCCACCTTGGAAGGGAAATGCAATCTTTCTAAAATATGTTGACACAATAGCAGCCATAGCATAAATCTAGGGCCTTCCCAGTAGGATATTGTAATCGATGTTTCCATCGATAACTTCGAATTCAGTTTCTACTTTTTTCCCCCCTAGTTCAACTTGAAAGTTACTTAATATCCCGTACGGCGTGTATGTTCTTTTGTCGAATGATTTTAATGTCGTTGATGATTGCGACAAGGGTGGTGAGCCTAAAGTTTTCCAGTAGCTCATTGACATTATACAGGTAGATGCGCCCTTGTCAATCATTGTTCGATGAACAGTTTTGTTGAGGGCTTTTACCTGTATAAGGAAAGCGAGTTGGGCTGGTAATTGAGGTTCATATCCTTTGTGCTTAAAGGCCACAAGATTGGAATCCATCAGGTCAATCCCACCTATTGTTGATAATAAAGCTTGCTTTTGGGAGGGGCAATTCTGTAGTACTTCAAGTGTCGACATAGTGGATGACGATTGAGCCGGATCCTCTACTATATTATAATTATGTGCTACTCGAGCACGAGGATTAAATGTCGACTTTAGTACTACTCCCTTCGGAAACTTTATTGTTAGTCCAGGAATGATGGGTGGCACAACTTCTGACGAAGTTGCTATTGAACTACTGGGTTGATCTGTAGCCTTGTTGTTAGACATCTATGGATTCTCGTAATCTTTATTCCTCGTCGATATCAAAGCATCATTTTGCTGCTTTGATATGGATAACATAAGCACTTGGGATGGGGAAGCATTATCGATAGCAACCAAGTTAGTTTCTAGGTTTGGAAATGGATCAGTTAATACTGTTGAGGTGCTTGAAGTTTTTAAAAATTTCTTGACCTCAACTCGATGCGGACAATCTCTTGTATAATGGTCCTCATTGCATATGAAACATGGTTGATTAGGTTTCTTTTTCCCATCAAGGTTTTTAGAATATTTTTTAGGAGGTGAATCTTTGTGTTTCTTCTTTTTGTTTTTCCCTTTCTTCTTACCCCCTGGTTGCTTTGGTTCTTTTCCTTTGTCGGATGACATGCCATTGACCTCTGAGGCAGGAAGTTTGTCATTTTATTTTTTACTAAAAACTGCAAGGGTTTGATCAATTTGAACCTTTGCGGTTTGCGTACTTGAGGTACCAATAATGACACCGTTGGCATGAGAGTCCCTATTTGATTTAGGAGGGGGAGGAATGGAAAATTCCAGTCTATGAGCATCAGGAATCTTGTCATAGAGCATGCCAGACTAAGTATAGATCAAGTCTAAATATTGTGCATGAGCAATGACTTGCTCTTCAGTGACAACTCCTCCTTTTGCCACATCCTCTATAATAGAAGGTAATAATGACTTAATAAACCACTCAACTAGAAGCTCATCAGGAACATAGGTCTTTACCATTCAATGACGATGTCGCCACTGATGAATATGATTAGATATGTGAGTGGTTTTTGTCTGCTTAAAATTGGTAAGGAGTTCTATTCATGTTTCATAATTTATGGGTAATTGAAAGTGAGTTAAAAAGGTAGTAACAAGGGCGCTGAAGTTATCAAATGAAGCTCTAGGCAATTCGATGTACCATTTCACTGTCGGACCAGTTAGTGTTCGCTGAAAAAGGTGAAGCCTAATCAAATCATCATTGAGGATGTTGGATGAACACCACAAATGAAAGGTCATTACATGATTCGATGGATATTCACTTGGATTTCCATTGAATTTAGGAATATCTGAGGGAATTTTATGAGGAATCACCGGCCACCAAGGTGTGTAAGCAATTGGATCATTCATTAACCGGTTCAAATCTGGTAATTCTAGAGTTGCTACAAAGGGAAATTGTTGATTCAGGTTTAGCGAAGTGTACCCAGGATAAGATGGGATTGCCTGAGCAGTGGGTCTTTGCATACCAGCATAATGTATCTGATGTTGGTAACTTTAATAAGGTTGATGGACATAACTAGTATAGAATGTCTGTTGATAACCATTTTGACAATGCGGGTGTCCATTACCTAAAGCACCTTGTTGCTCAGGTCCTCTGTAAACTTGCTAGAATTGTGGTTGTTGATATTGCAACAACCATGGTTGTTGAACCTTTTATTGTTGCCCAATACTGGATGATTGACCAAGATGTGGAGTGATAACTCCAAATTGAGCCTGAGTCATTCCAGTTAAGGAAGCACTAATCTGAGATTGTGACAGAGCTGTAGAGACAAGAGGTTATTGTACTGCAACCTGGGTAATTTGAGGTTGACATACAACAGGCTGTGCTTGTACTTGTGACACTGTCACAATAGCAGGTATAGTGGTAATATTCAACATAGGTTGGGTTGGTTGTATTGAATATACAACCCTTGGTTGTTGAGGCAGTATTGGTATCCAACCATCGATGTAATTCCAATTTGACCTAAATTTTGTTGTAAGCTCTCATACGTTTGTTCACAAGGAGGGAACAATGAAAAATCATACTGCCCCCCGTATGGTGGTAATCCAGTGGTCAAAGGATAGATGGATCTTTGAAGACTGGGTTTCCCAAATTGAAACCGGTATGCAGGATCAATTTGCTGAGCTTCAAGATAGGAAATGCCAGATAGGGTCCCGGAAGAACCAATGGGAACATACCATGTCATCGAAACAGTCCCTGGGTGGACTCCATCTAGTGATTGATAACTAGTTGGGACAGATGGTATACCAGAAAACATCGTAGGAGTACTAGCAGGAGGTTATACTGCGGCTGTATCGGATGACATAGTCCTAGATGCTGATGGTCGTTCAGACATATCCAGTCTATCCAAAATATTTCCTAGCGATTTGACTAGAACTTGTGATGAAGGATGATTGAAAGAACTAACTTCAGGAATAGAAGGATATAAGTGGATCCCAGCTCCAAAATATAATGCAGTACTGGATGGAAGATCCTCTACAACTTCTTCTATAGCAATTAGTCCAGGTGGAAGTGGTAGACCATCAAGTCCATAAAATATTTCTGGAGCTAAAGAAGGTATAGTTTCTGCAGCGATAGATACTAGAGGGGTGACACCTTCTGAATTATGGAACTCAACTCCCAGATGTTCAAGTGAGTGAACTTCAGTTTCTGGATCAGCTCTAGATGGAGTTGTTTTAGGTATTGAGGAATTTACCATTACACTAGGATCAGTTCTAATGTCCTCTTGTAACCACAGAACTTCGTCTGTAAAGGCGGATGTACCATAAATGATCGGAGTAACTGTAGTCTCTGATGATGTTGAAACACAAGTTTCAAATAAACCAAGAGAGGTGGACTTAGTTAAACGAGACCGTTTTGCCTAGAATGGTTTCATTTCTAGAGTCAAAGATGGTTGACTCGCTAGCCTCTGTGAACGACAGGGTTTTGATTGACTTTCTTCCACAATTGCGAATTACTTGATCAACTCAAAATTAAAAAGGGGAAAATGTTATTCCGTATTAAATGAATTTCATGACGCTTTGACACAACTTTTCTTTTTCAATTTTTAAGAGTCGAGAAAAAGCTAAAGGTGACTCTAGTTGCCTTCGATTTTTAATGAGCTTGAAGTGACAAGTGCTCAGATGGACCTTTTATTTTAAGGAGTCTAAAAGGAACGAAAGTGACTACTCTGGAAATCTAGACAGAGGGATTACCAAACCAATCGCAAAACTGCAATATACACCTTGGTGGTAAATTAAAGAGAAATTACCAAGGACTTTACGTATGGCAGTCAATCTTCCTGAATGTTGTGTTCAGTGCATTGCGATCGATAGGGCTACAGAAATGGCTTCCTAAGGATAAAGGATATCAGCCTATTGTGGTCTCCCAATATATACTCGAGAGTACGGGGAGCACAAGTTCGTATTGGCACTTGTCATATCAAAGAGAAGGAATCACCCAACCTTTGATGAAAATGATAGTTACCAGGCTTTACAACGCCAGAATACGTCTCTAGCATAGACTTCTAGATGTTGTGCATTAGGTTGCAAAGCGTTTTTATGTTCATTGAGGTTTACTTTAGATTTGATCTTTTTTAAGAAGTTTGCCTTTCAAGGTTCACCACGTGATGTAGATGTAAAATTCCTAAATATGCAATCTAAAATGATAAACAATCATTTGTTTTCTTTTAGCAATGAAAATCCTAGCTACTAAGGAAAGAAGAGTACGATTGTTTCAATAGAGAGCAGAGAGCACACACTAAACGCACTTTTCCTAAATCATTTTCCGCATGCAGTCTAAATGAAAATTCACATGCATGTATTTGTTTTCCCGTTTCCTTAATGTGAGAATGCCAAAAAGAAAACTAAGTACACATCTGAACTACTTTTCTTCAAAGTGACACTTCAGCAATTTATTTTCAAAACGAAAGGAGGACTAAGACGATACTTTCAATTTCGAATGGAAAACTGCTTTTGACACTCCAAATATTGACAGTTCAAATCAAATACAATGGAAAAATTACAATCGACTATCTAGAAGAGGAAGACTTTACGACACTCTTCTTTCCAACTCACAATGATAGTTGCGACACTTTTGAATCAAAAGACAACAGTTCGATTAAGCTACTATTTGCCAAGGAGGACTGTAAATGATGAAAAATACATAAAAAAAACTTTCACAATTCCTGATCAATGGAAGCTTAATAATGTAAAGGAATAATGCTTCAACAATGATATACTGATCATAAGTAGCAAAACTACTGAATAGAGCTGAAAACAATGAAGAAAAAGCCAAATTCCAGAGAAGGAAACAACATCATTCAGTCATCACACCTGTCCTTAAGGGAAACAATGATGCATCTCATCTGCAACACATGGGAGGTGCGACGCATCCAAACTTCCAATTAGAGACAGTGCGATGGAATAGGGAACAAAATTGAGCTTGGTTTTCACTCACAATTTGCAGCTAAGTTCAGTGATTTAGGTTGAGCTATGATAGATAGTAACAACAATGTATAGAGGTATGATCTTATGAGGTTATTGAGCTACCACTAGGGCACTTAGGATGTTTGCAAGTCGAATGTTCAGTTCATAAACCAACCTAGAGATTGACTGAAGCAGCGTTGATCTACTTTTCACTTGCATAGCAAGTGTAGTTCGAAGGCTAGCTAGCTTAACTCCAGGCTCCGTCTATAGCTTATAAATCAAACAACAGTAACAAACAAACAAACTATTCGCTCCCGAGTGGAGTCACCATTTTGTTTCCAGGAAAAATAGTGTTTGTTTGATCTGCTAGTCCCACTAAGACAGGTAGCTATCTTAGAAACAAATAATTCAAAGTAACTTGTGTTTTCCTTTATGCATGATAGATAAGAAAGAAGCAGAGAGCACCAACGTTAATCTTTTTCTTGGCTCCTTCCTTGTTTCCTCTCTCTTTTGATAGAGCTTTCCACTCCTTTCTCACTTGTCCCACTTTAAAGAACACCAATAGGGACAAAGCAACAAAACACCATCAAAGCATAGAGATCTATAATACCATAAACAACGCAGAATCAGAAGTACATTAACCATACAATTGCATTCACAAATACAAGATTCACAAGTACACAAGTATATGGAGGAAAAATCAAATAACTTTATTGATAGTAGAAGTAGAAGAGAGGATTACAACCCAGCTGTTTGATCTAGCATCATCCTCCCAGTATGAAAGCCCTCTTCACCTCATGAAAAGCAAGATCACCCAACAATACAATGTCTCAAAGAGAAACCAACAACACTTCCTTACAAATTACAAGATTCCAGCCCCTGGATCTCTGAGATGAGGGATCCATTTATAGATATTTGCAAAGGGGTGAGTCAGATTCTAGGTTTTTTATTAGTGCCATTTCACTAATAGTTCTTGGTTCCACTTGGAGATTTCATGCTCTTACTCATCCCTGGGCGAATTCAGAGAGGCAAGTGTCATATGAGAAGTTTCTAGAAGATTCTCTGGGTTTCCACTTAGAAAAATGTCTCTGTCATTTGTCTACTCTCACCCATCGCACCACACAGAAGGTTCTTTCAGTATGCATCGCACCTGGCTAGTGTAACAACCAGTATGCATCACACCCTTAGCATGGAGCAGTCTGTATGGTCTAGTTTTGGCCAATTCTGAGTTATTTTTCAGGTGGAACTTTTGGGAAATGATGTAATCAATTGACCATGATCCTTTAGGGTGTGAAACAACACTTTTAGGGGTTTAGGAGCCCTTGGTTTATCGACACATGTGATTGGGGTTGCAGTGCCCAAATATGTCTATAACACAAACCCATATTCAAAACTGAAGGTCATTAAGAATTCTTCCCAGAATATATCCCGCTCTGCGGTGCCATGGTGTAGCTCCTTTTCCAGGTATCGATTCATAGGTATTATATCCAAAGTGTGATAGAATAAATGAACCCATTTTGGCTGTGGTTTCATTCCATAAACTTTAGTCCATTTTTCTAAATTATCACGCGGATCATTCCTTCCATCATATTTCTCAGTCAATCAAAATTTTGGGAGGCTAAATCGCAACCTCATCATTCTCCTATAATCATGCCATTCAACAAAGTTGTCTTTGTGCATGCCCCACCACCGTGTGAGCATAACACGTAATGCTAAATCCAGTGCTTGAAAGCGATGGTCCTTAGGTACTTCTCTTTCAAAGCATCAAAAACTTATCTACATTAGTTAAGCCATCATAATAAGGTAAATGTCTTACCCTCGGTGACACACAGTGCAACGATTTGGTCATCATGTTGCAGTGCAGTTTAGATACTTCACGTAGCCTTTTTTTCCAGTGTTCCAATTCTTCATCTGAATCCGACGTACAGGAAGTTTCGCAGTCTCATGCAATCCATCCATTAGCCATTGGATTAATCCAATCTTTGGCCCGAGCTGTTATTTTATAGCTTTGATCCAAATAATCATCAATTTCCTCATAGTCGCAGACTGGTTTGGTATAGCGTGGTCCTTCTACAGGGTCTAATGGTACTGCAACACGAAGAGATTTCCTTTCAATCAAAATTGTCCACTTCTTCAAATTGATGACCCCATGCATGTCAATAGCCCAATCAATTCCAAGGAGCGTGAGTTATGGATTTTTCTCATCAACAATTTCTATCACTTCAAAATAATCCAGTGCACTCGCACCTTCTATATCTACAATCACTTCATGCAATCATCCCATGGGGATAATCTTCTACTGGTTTGCCATTCTCAACTGAATTGGAGACCACTCGAGTTCAGGCCTCCCCATTCTCTCCCATGTATGTTTAGGAAAAATGTTCACATCAGATCCTAGATCCAAAATAACCCGATCCATCTCATAGTCTCCTATGTGCACGGTGAGCCGCATCTCGCACCTTGTTCTTGTCTTATGTTTTCCGATCTTCCTAACTGTGTGGTGTCCTTCAAGGGAATTTTCCTTACTAGCACACTTTTTTATCAACTCTTGTAGTCCTTTCACATCCCTTCTATCATGCAATAGTTTCATAAAAGTATCCAAGAATGTGGTGAGTACAGAGGGGTTAACCTCTGTAGGGACACCGATTTTTGGAAGTTTGTCCTAAATTCCTGAGGTAGAGGCATCAATGAAGCTTTTATTTGCCTCCATAAACATTTCCTTCACATGCTCTAGATCAAACCCAACCCCCTTTTCTGAGGCCTTGTGGACCCACCGACTTTCTTCTGGTTGTTTTCCTTTATCATCACAAGTCATTATTCTGCTTCATAGCACGATATTAACATTTGGATCTTCCTCATAGGGCTTGGCCATCATCATCTGTAAGTTTTGGGTAGGATGTTGAGGTTGTGCTTTCTTCTCCTACATCTTAGTTATCAACACAGGGAATTCTTTTATTATGTGGTCAGACTGAGTGCAGTATTGGCATGACGGGCATTTATAGCTTGTACACTCCTATGCATGGTGCCTTAGAATTCCACAATTGTAGCAAATGGCATGTCCACGACCTCTACCAGTTCCACGCCCCTGATATCCTCTACGCGCTCCTCTATCACCCTAATTTGGAGGTTGAGTTTCTTCCTTCATTTGATACATAGGTGTCCTTTCCATCATCAATTTGTAGCTACGGAAATGGCTTTCATCGTGGCCCACCAATTTAAAGAAATCGCAGAATAATTGTTGCGGTGTCTACACAAAATTGTGTAGCAAGTGACAATTATCTGTTACATGTTTTCTAGACACCTGAAAAATAGCGCACCATAGCATGTGCCCCGTACTTGGTCCTATTGGATATACCTGTCTTAGGGGCATTGGCCCCCCTCCTGTGATATAATTTGCGAAGTGATCTTTATCATACCCCTTGATTTTACTCTTGAGGCACCAAACTTCTTCACACACCTCCAGCCAAGTCGCTTTTTCTTTTTGCAAGATCTGCAAGTCCAAGCAGAGGTTCTACAACTCTGTGTGAATCTATTGAACTCCCAAAGAAGCATCCTGAATCGGTGTTTCATGCAATCTCATCACAATTTCCAGAGCTTCTACTTGAGTCCTTATATTTTTTTGCGCTAAAGAAATCCTTAGGTGGGGTAGGAGTGAAGCTATAAACCATTTGTAGTGATGACTATCTGTGAGGTTCATATTAGCTTCACAAATCACGCACTTCAACCTTTGATCTAACTCCCAAGGCATTTCACTAGCCCTCATCGTGATTTCCTTGAATCCAATTACTGACTGCGAGTCAGACTTAGGCTTACTGAATTCTTTGCTCAAAGTGGTCTGTGTGTCTGCTAAAAATGCTAATGGATTATTAGTGCAGTACTTGATGTACCATGTCAGTGTGCAATCCTTTAGAGTGGTAACCAACTATGCCTTCTTTATATTATCATCCAAATATGTTGTGTTGTCCACACATCCTTCACAACAAACCAAAACAGATCCAGATCCTCAGTTCCTAAGCCCTTAAAAACTAGAAACTTCATTGTATTCAACATGTTGAACGAAGACGGTGGTGGTGGTGGTGTGGGCAAAGGTGTATGTTGTGGAGGTGAAGGTGGAGGTGGCGTGGACAGATGATTTATCTGTGGAAAACCCTACCTTGTCAATTGGACAGTGCTCCACGGAGAGGCTTGCACCACTCCCTCGTCATCACTGAAGGAGGTCCGATCAATGGACTATATTAAGGACCTAATTTTTCTTGATTTCTAAAGCTTCTTCCACTTCACATAGATCCAAATAGTAAAGAAATGGCATAACCCACTTTTCACACAAGAGAATATTAATCCAAGTATTCAAAGATCTCAAATACTTACCTCTTGTCCATTGAAGAAGCGTCGCTCTGATTCGTTTTAGCTCACTGAGGTGTTGACCGCGAATTCTATCACAAATCCTCCTATGAATCAATCAAGGCAGTGACCAACAATGCACGTGATCTTATCCTCAAAAGCTTCCAATCTCTGCACTAATTTGGAGTCCACACTTTCAGGTCTTCAAGCTTCCACCTTCCTTGATTGTCTACCAATTTACCTATCCACTCATATAACTCGATTGGGAAGGTGTAGAAGAAATTTTTTTATATCTCTATGTACAAATATCTATCCAACCATTGTTATTTTGACAGGCTCAGATTCATTTTCTCTTATGCCACAAATTTGTGGATCTTCCTTTCCAACCACTTATCAATTTCCTTTTTGATCGGATTCCAGTTATGTGACATCACACATATCTTTATGTAGATCTCGGTCCCAACAACGGAACCATTTGTTGGCTTGGGGGTTTCTGACCCAGGTTCAGAGTTAGTTGTACCAAACAAATCCCTACACCATTACCCCTTTCGGTATCAATCCATGGTGTGCGGGCTGAAGTCTCACCCAAAGCAGTATGCGGGGATGCTGGAAAAAAGTTTCCACACCTAGAGATCAATGTGATGTCCTTTTGTGACATAGATCTGCCTCTGCATAAATCTCTAAGCCCTTACGAATTATCGTTGTAACTTCCTGCAATTGGCCTCTAGACCTCCACAAAGGTCTATGACTAGATTTTTCGGACCTTGAACAGGCCAATTAGCTACTTACGTGCACCATATATTACCCTTAGATCAATATTTACTCATATCTACCTAAGTGCTCAATAAATTTAACAGGAAGCGTTATGATCTTTGAGTAATCACTTAACATTAATTTCGTTTAGATAATAAGACATATCAAGTAAATTCGCGATCAATACATTATTGTTTCATAAATACATCAATTTACCACAACATATATCACATTCATACGTAAGAGAAGTAAAGATATAAAACATAGGATTTTCTGCAATAGCCTTCTTTATTGATCTTCAGTATAAGTTTACAGGCTCAATACTTCCCTGCACACTCAGCTACAAGGGTCCGTGCACTCAGCTACAAAAACTACTCTAAGCCTTTGTGCACTCAACTACATAGCCTTTTCCTCCTCTTAGACTTCTATCTCAATCTATCTTCTATCGACCATTACATCCATCATCATCAAATTAATCCTTAGACTTTCTAAGACACACCTATTTATACAATCCCATGCTTCGTGAACCATGGGTGGATCTCAAAACTGACTCGACTTTACATGAATGAGGGTAAAAACCCTTTTTGACTCTTAACTAATTTTGCACTCTGCGTCTACAATTTGTAGAGACCTTACATCTTGTTATAACAAAAATTGGGCTTTTTCTTAAACCTAACCCAGGGGACCCCATCCCAACAGTCCTGACCTCCCTGTGATGAGGAAACTTCTATTGAACTTGGTCCCTAGTGAGCCACTTTCCCTGGTGAAGGAGTCGGCCTACTTTGACAACTCAATATATTTGGATCCTTTGTTTTTTGGTATTCTTGATCTTTGTGTCCATGATCCAATCAGTTGTGGCTTGTTCCATGTATTCTGGGTTTATATATGTTGGTGTGATTTTTCCTTCAATGTTGGATGTGTCCAACAATGGTGGAAAGTAGGGCCAAAGGAAATCCACATTGAATATTGGGTGTAGACTAAGGAATGGTGGAATAATGATCTCGAAGGAATTATCCCCTACTGCCTTGGTGATGGTGTATGGCCCATATCGAAGTGGGTGAATCTTGTTGTGAGGAATAGTGAGGCGTTCCTTATGAAAATGTAGCCAAACTTTGCCGCCCACCTAGAACTTGTGTGGCATTCAATGTTGATCATCTTGTTGCTTGTACTTAGCATTGGCTCTATCCAAGATGTCATGGACCTCTTGGAAGATGTGCTCCATGAAGTTGTTTGTCTTGTCGACTTCAAACTAGACATGAACCAAATCTACATGAGTAGCTGCAAATGGTATGGCCACATCAATGTGACATAGTGGCTAGAATCCTAGGCCCACTTGAAAACGGTTGTGCCGGTCGAGCTATGGAGAACCCAGTTATAGTTGTGCTAGACATACGGGAGGCTCTCATCCCATGTGCATGGATGATTTGAGTTGTACATGTACAGAATGTGTATGATCACACTGTTGATGACCTCTATCTAGCCATTAGTTTGGGGATGGAAATTTGTGGACTTAGTGAGCTTGGTGTCCAGCATTGACCAAAGATTGGACCAAAATCTACTAAGGAACCTATTGTATCGATTTGAGATGATAGACTGTGGGATCCCAAAGTGTACCCACACTTGTTCAAAGAAGATTTTAGCAATGGAATTCGTTGTGATATTCTTCTTGTAGGCTACCATAATGGCCATCTTTGAGAATCTTTCGATAACCACAAAAACATATTCATTTCCATGCTTAGTAGAAGGAAGGCCTAACATGTAATCCATGGAGATGGATTCCCAAGGTCAACTAGGGGTAGGCAGCGGATTATAGAGGCCTTTCTTCTTAATGGTCGGTTTGGAAATGGTGTAG
The DNA here is from genome assembly GCA_000404065.3 of Pinus taeda. Lineage (NCBI taxonomy): Eukaryota > Viridiplantae > Streptophyta > Pinopsida > Pinales > Pinaceae > Pinus > Pinus taeda. Next base: position 293,917 of record APFE031267822.1, read on the forward strand.
GCAGTGTAGGAGCTAATGTACTTCCCGACATCCTGTCGAAGATTCGGCCAGTAGAAATACTTCTTCACTACTGCCACTATTTTTAGGACCTCGAAATGTCCAGCGACTCGACTGTAGTGTGCTTCCCAAATTACCTTGGCATGCTTGCTTGAAGGAAAACAAAGGTGTCCTAAGTGGCATAACAATGCATCCTGGAGGTGAAAATCTGGCACTTGCTGACCCTCCAAGAGCATCTGGTATGTGTCTAAATTCTGCGTCGCTTTTGTAGAGAAGTGGCCAATTAGAAGTCTCATTCTTACAAGAGTTTAGCATGGTGGTTAACGCCATGATCGAGGGTCGACTAAGGTAGTCTACAACATTATTGGTGTTGGCCTTCTTGTACTTGATATTCAAATGGAATTTTTGCAGGTATGTGGACCACTTCTGATGGCAATCATTTTGTAACTTCCCTTGTGTCTGTATGAATTACAAGGGTCGGTCGTCTGTGTAGATGACCTTTTCCTTCCCCAAAATTTAATGCTTCCATTTTTGGCGAGCCTACATAATGGAATACATCTCTTTGTCATAAGTGGGATACTTTCACACTGTGTCTGAAAGTTTCTCATTGTGATATGCCACTAGATGCTCTTGTTGAGTAAGGACTACCACAATAGCATATTCAAAGCCATTTGTCTTGATCTCCAATGATTGTTACAATTTTGGTAATGTGAGCACTAGTGCAGAGCAGAGGCGATGTTTCAACTATGCAAATGCCTTCCGTTGAGATTCAGACCAAAATAATTTTTCTTTTGCTCCTCCCTTGGTGACTTGGCTCAAGGGCCAAGTGATATGATAGAACCCCAACATGAACCTGCTGTAAAAATTGGCAAGACCTAGAAAGTTTCAGAGCTCTGTAGAGTGGTTGGGGTTGGCCAATCTTGAATGACTTGGATCTTGGCCAGATCCACATGCACCCCCTGTTCATTAATAATGTATCCCATATATTGAACATGGCTCATGCCAAAAGTGAATTTCTCTAAATTGGCACACATCTTGTGTTGCTGCAGTGTTTGGAGAACTTGTCGAATGTGGTGGAGGTGCTCTTCCCAACTCTAGTTGAAGATCAAGATATCATCGAAGTATAACACTACAAACTAGTTGGTGAATGGCTACAAGATGTCATCCATAAGCTTCATGAAGGTTGCAGGAGCATTCGTCAACCTGAAAGGCATAACTAGCCACTTGAAAAGTCCCTCTTTGGATTTTAAGGCTGTCTTCCACACATTGAAGGGTTTGATTGGTACCTGGTGATATCCAGACTTCAAGTCGATCTTGCTAAAATATTTTCTGCCCTTGAGTTGGTCGATAAGGTCATCAATCCATGGGATCGGGTATAGTCAATACAGAGTCTCCAAGTCCCATCCTTCTTCTATACCAACATGATCAGGCTCCCACAGGGTGATGAACTCGGCCGGATGTGACCTTTCTGCAGAAAATCCTAAATCTACCTCTTGATTTCGTCATTCTCCAAAAAAAAGTGTTGATATGGGTCCATTGGGAAATGACACACATGGGTTAGATCGATGGAGTGCTTGACCTGATAGTGTAGAGGCACCCCTGTGGGGGAGGTGAAGATGTCCTCATACTTCTACATGACCTTATCCATCTGTTGTTGTCATGCAGAGGGGTCCTATTTAGAGGTCATGGCCACTGTCTTCTTCTTTCTTGGAGGGTGCATCATCAGGAAAACAAATTTCTTGGTTTTGGAAATGATCTTACTACATTATTTTGTAGTAATCAAAGAGATGGCAGTAGGCGGTGCTACCTCCAGTATCTTGTATAACTTATTTTCCAAGGTAACAATAACAATGAGAGGCCTTGACTCATACATAGGCTAATAATACATCACAAACATCAAGAGGAGAAATGTCGCATAATACCTCATCTATTAAGGGCTTGATGCTATATGGAAGGTGACGTTGTTGAGCGATGAGAATATCCCGTCCTTGGTTAAGCCACCCGATGGTGTATGGTTGTGGGTGTGTTGCAGTCGATAAGCCCAACCACTTCATGACCTTTGCTGAAATGAGGTTATTTTGGCTACCGCTATCGACAATGAACTATAGCGAGGAACCCTTTACCCACATCTAGGAATGGAAGAGGTGCTTTTCCTCCACTAGAGCTTTAGGTTCGTCCTTTTGGATATTTATGGTGGCAACAGTGGCAGTGGGCTCTGCATCAATAATTTGCTTCCCTTTGTCATTCCCCTTGATAGGTTCTAACTTGGAATTGAAACATACATCTGATTTAGAAGCCTTTAGCTCATCCAGCAGTGACTACTTGGCCTGACACTCGCTTGTGTTGTGAGTGGAGCTCTTATGGAACTCACACCACTTTCCTGTGTCCTTCTTCGGCTTTATAGTATTTTTATTTGCTTGCATCTTTGGTAGGTTTTCCTAGGCTAACCTGCCTTGGCTTTTTCCTTTGTTCTATGGTTTGGGGGCACCTTTCCCTTTCTTTGGATTCACAGATCCAAACTTTTGCTTTTTCTTTTTAAGCTTCTGCTCAATCTTGACAATGTATCAGTACATCGTGTCGAGCGAGGAGATGTCCAGGAACTCCATCTCATCCTAGATGCACTTGTGTAGGAAGTCGTGGTACCTGAGTACCAAATGTGTCTCAGAATCCTTGATACCCAACTTCCTGCGAAGGGTATGAAAAACATTGGTAAAATTTAGCACGTCTTGGTCCCTTCCCTGTCGCAGTGTGGTCCACTTTATGTATTTATCCTCGTAGCTCCAGACAGGTAGTACTACTCCTTGATGGCATCCCGGAATGAATTCCAAGTGGGTGCTACTAAAAATAGTTAGGGTGTACTTTCATCCTTCTACTCACAATAGGTTTCCCACCAATCCTTGACATGGGGGAAAGCTTTGAGAAGGGAAAAAGTAATCTTTTCCCAACTGGAAAAACCATGAACATAAAAATATCCTTCTAGTAGATTTAACAATTTATCTAGAGCATTTTTATCTATTTGGCCCTCAAATATGGAATTTCAAAGTTTACTTGTACCTTAAAAGGAGTGGCACCTCTAGAGTGGTTGCTAGATGTGGATGTGCTGCTGGTGGACAACCGTTAAATAATCTGAACGAAGTTATCCATCATCATGTTCCTTTATTTCTCGAGGGCCTCCTAGAGCAATATTTTGATAGGATCTCCTGCTCCCTCATCTTTATTTTCTTCCCCAATGGGCAGTCATCAAGGTTTACGAGGTTAATCTTGCAAAGGTTCAACCAGATCAAGCCCTAACTCCTTATACCCCGACCTCATTGGGGACATGCAAAGAAAAATAGAGAAAGAGCAGACCCCTCTGATACCACTGATTCGAATTTAAACAAGAACACAACAAATTATAGATATAACCATAAATATAGAGATGTAGCAAAAATAACACTTCATTTCATTAATATCAAATATTGAAATATGCTTACAAACATAATGGAAATAAGACTAGCTTAGGCGATGGTATCTTATCTCTAAGAAGAGATGTGGCGGCTACATGCCTCTAAACTCTGTTACAATGAAGCTTGAAGGCCTATTTATTACTAAGAAACAATGGAAAACCCTGAACATTTAAAAACCTAACCCTATGAGATGAAACACCAAACTATGGTCCACATTGGGGTAATTTGGTACATCAACTTCCCGGGGTCATAACTTTGGCATACGATCTTCGTTTGATGCACACATTACCTCATTAGAAAGGTATTTTTGAGGATTACAACTATTCACAATGAGTACTAAGTTTAGAACTCATAATTTCCACCAGTGGTTTTCCCAAAAAACTTTGTTTAGGGCCTCAAAATGGCTTCAGAAGTTGAGGACCCGAAAAACTCCCAAAAATAGTAAGTTATGCTACAATTAAGGAAACTGAAAAACTGAAAGAAACACTGGTGGCTGTCCAAGTGGAATAGACGAGTGGCCACCAATATCCACCTAGCTCATCTACTCCATATATGACAAGGAGATATTGGCCATCATGCTATACATTGGCAACATTCTGGTAGTATCTTGTGGGCAACAGGTTCAGGGTGAAGGTTGATAACAACAGTCTTTGATTATTTCTAGAGTAGAGAGAGATCAACAAGAGGAAACAGAAGTGGGTCGACAAGATAGAGGCCTATGATTTTGACTTAAATTATGCCAATGGTAATCAAAATTTGGTGGTTTATTCCTTATCGAGGGGGGCCATGACATTATCCCTTACGAGTATTTGTTGGGACTGGAGGGTGCAGTCATTGGTGGAGTACTGTAAGGACAAGTAGGCTTGTGAGATCTTACATGTCGCCCACACAAATGACTGGTTTCATGTGATGGATGCAGTGATCTACTACAAGAACTAGTCTATTTGGTACCTATTTCATAGCTAACGGAGAGGATTATGCAGGACATGTGACTCTCCACTAGCAGGGCATCACGGGTTCCTCAAGGCATATCGATCTTTCTGAGAGAATTTATCGTGGTGGGGGGGGGGCTCAAGGGGTATGTTTTGAGGCACATACAAGATTTCTATCGCTCTCAAAGGAACAAAGGAGAGAAGACACATAAAATGAGACTATTGCAACCACTTCCCATTCCTAAGCGAAAGTGGGAGAGTGTATCCATGGATTTTATTATGGGGCTATCGACAGTACATGGGAAGGACTACATATATGTAGTGGTTGACAGGTTGACCAAGTATGTCCATTTCTTCGCTATACCCTCTCTTCCATCAACTTCACAGGTAGATGAGTTGTTCTTTAGGGAGCTGCTTAGGTTGCGTGGTCTCCCCAAGACCATTGTGAATGACAGGGACAACGAATTATGGGGGGATTCTGGCAGGAGTTGTTTCAATTGGTGGGGATTGAGCTCACACCATGTACTAGTTATCATACACCAACAAATGGCTAGATGGAGATTGTGAACAAGTGGTTGGAGGTGTACTTGTGTAACTATGTGACCGGCCAGCAGCACGCATGGGTGAAGTGGGTTCACCTGGAATAGTACTACTAAAACACCACATTCCACATTTCAATAGGTATGCATCCATTTCATGTTATTAATGGTTATGATTTTCTAGAATTCGTTGATTTGATTTTTTATTATGATTCTTTGGAGAACCCACAAGAACCTCTTTCTTCAAATTAAGCCATTCTTCTTCATATAGATCAGAAATATCTACTCTCTTATTGGTATTCTAATATTGTGCAGTTTATTAGAGACTTTCAATGTCCAAATGAACTTGACTTGAAGAAGTGTAAAGCCCTGAAGCTTAAAGTAGTGAAATATTGCATTATCAATGCTAATATATATTGGAAAGACCCTCATAATATCCTTATTCTTTGTCTAACTGAAAATGAAACATAGGGAATTATAGATCAGTTCCATGTAGGGTTTTATGGTGGAAACTATGCCTAGAGAGCAACAACCTACAAAATTTTAAAGGCAGGTTTCTACTAGCCCACATTTTTTAAAGAAGCCAAAGCAATAGTAAGAAGATGCATACAATGTCAAATATTTTTTGGGAAACAGAAACTGTCAACGCTTCCTTTGGTTCCAGTATTGGTTTAGGCTCCTTTTCTACAATGGGGTTTGGAATTTATAGGGAAAATTCATCCACAATCAAGTAATAAACATAGATGAATTTAAACTGCTACCAACTATTTTACCAAGCGGGTAGAGGAAATACCTGTTAAAAATGAAACTGATATTGTTGTGATTAAATTCCTTGAGGAAAATATTTTATCAAAATTTGGATGTCCTAAACAGATAGTTATAGATAATGTAGCATATTTTAGCAGTGCTAAAATGATTGAGTTTTGTCAAAAGTATTCAATCTTATTGCACAATACTATCCACAGGGTAATGGCCTAGAAGAGTCCTCCAATAAGAGCTTAGTTATGATCATTAAGAAGACTCTTGAAGACCATAAAAAGAGTTGGAACAACCACCTAATGGATGCAATTTTGGCAAACAGAGTTTCTCCTAAGAGGTCAACAGGCAAGTATCCTTTCCAATTAGTTTAAGGTAAGGAAGTAGTTTTTCCCACTCATTTAGATTTACCTATTATGAGATTCCTTTAGGAATCCTATGAAGAAAAATATCATTTTTCATGAAGGATTAATTAAATCATTGAGTTGAATGAAGACATGGATGAAATTCAGTACAAGCTAAGGAAATATCAAAACAAGATGAAGGAACTATTTGATAGAAAGGCTAGAGAAAGAAATTTTAAGAAAGGTGACCTAGTGCTTAGATGGGATACAAGGAGCGAGGATAAAGGCAAGCATGAAAAATTTGACAACCTTTGGTTTGTTCCATTTAGCATTGTAGAAGCCGAAGGGAACAACACATTCATCCTACAAAATTTGGAAGGAGAGTATTCCTCATTTCCATCCTATGGGAAATGCTTGAAACATTATACTTAGTATTAATTTTTCATCCATTCACTCATCATTTGTAAATATCCAAAGAGTTCATTTTATTTTTAAAATTTGCAAGTGAGTATTTGTTTCAGTAAAGACTCCATAGCCCAAGCATAAGGCACTTCAACCTGCTTGTTCTATGCATACCGTAGGGGGAAGCAGTCCCCAGCTAGAGCCGATGTTGTAACATATTTGGTTTTGATAAGTTCGTATATTATTCAAAAATAAATTCAAAATGTTTAATTAGGATATGGATGCAAAAAAAAAATATTAAAATATTAGGACAATTTTATATTTTATAGGCATCCATATAAATAAGATGATAGGAGTTAGCTTCCCTAAAGAAAGACAACAAAAGAAAAATAAAATGTCAGGGAAGAAAAAAGAAAACAAATGCTTCATTTTCATACAAAAATAAATGCAAAGGTTGCTAGTATAAATGTGCCACATTAGAAAAATGTTAAATTTTGTTAATTTATGATTAATTCGTTAATCGGGTAAATCTTTGGTTATAAACCTTTGGAATTTCAAATTGTATTGTAAAGTGCATATTTGATTAGACCCAAGCCAATAAACAACAAAAATTCTTGTTGACTTTCCATAAAGCAAGTGCATGATTAAACGGTTGATCTACTCCCCATCCATATCAATGGCAGGGAGATATTTCGCACCCCCCTCGACCATTTCTTGTTAACGCAACTGGGGGGTTCCACAAAGAGGTTTCCATGGTGGACGCCCCAACCTTACGTGTCGCCACCATATCACTCTGCAAACCCCCTGCCCAAAACCACAACCTACTCACTACCCCCACCTCCCCCTGATATGGGCGGGGAGATATTTCTCACCCCCCTCGACCGTTTCTCGTTAACACAACAGGGGGGTTCCACAAAGCAGTTTCCATGGTGGATGCCCCAACCTTATGTGTCTCCACCATATCACTCTGCAACCCCCCCACTCAAAACCACAAACTACTCACTACCCCCCCAACCTCCCCCCAAC
>APFE031267832.1:0-18153 GCA_000404065.3 Pinus taeda
TCTCGTGGCAAGGGCCAGTTGTAGATTTACAGTTTACTTGTCTTTTTTAGTTTCTATTAGACTTTGTCACTTTAGTTTTCATAACTGCTGAGTTTTGAGTCCTTGACTCTTGACTCTTGACTCTTGACTCTTTCATATCATTATGACATTATGATATTTTTTGTAAACATTATATCACTGTGACAATGAAAATTTGAAGTCTGAAGTTGGGCCTTGGCAATTATAACTCATTGGTAATGATTGTGAATTATGAATATGATGCTTTGTGAAAGACTAAAGTTGTTTCATTTCATCTCATTATTCATGTTTCATTTTATAAATTTTTAACGTTTCATATCATGTTAACAGTTAGAAGTTAGGACTTAGAAATATCTTCGATATTACTTCTTGTAATGGTTAAACTTGGCTTACAAGTACAACTTGTTACTTTGGTGATCAATGATGATAAATGTTATTGGATTGAATGCTATTTTAATTTATTATTTTACTAAGGTTGATGACGATTATAATTTCTAGATGATTGATGTGATATGGTTCAATGATCAATTTATGTTTTTTTATGTCTATTTCATCATTCTACATGTTTTTGTTGACATATATGTATCAAAAATTAAAAAATATAAAAAATATATATATTTTTAAAAAATCGCTCAGGGATTCGCTCCCAAACCGGGAGCTTCTGAAAATGGTCGCTCCCGCTCCCGCTTCCGCTCCCGCTTCCGCTCCCGCTCCCGCTCCCAAGTAACACTGATTTTGGGTGCGTGATAGTCATCCTTCTATGGCACATGGGGGTGACATGGCAAGCTCTGAAGCACTAGCACTAGCCCTCCCAAGTCATCTCAGTGATAACCATCCTCTTTTGGGCCTTGACCAAGGCAACATCCATCAAACAGGGTCAAGGCCAACCTAGGGGCATCCTGGTTCAATTTGAGTACATCATTAATCAAGCCAACGTTGTGGCTTCTTGGTACAAATTTTCAACATCTAGAGGTGTAGCACGGGCATACAACCATGTGGAGTCTCATCAATGCCCAACATCCATCTCCTTACGGAAAAATTGGGGCTACAAGGTCATGCCTACTCTCAACAGTGAGAAAAACTTCCTTTGAAGGGTGTTGGATGATAAGTCAAGTCTTCCTGCAAAGGATCTTTGTTGCATAAGTGATGAACCAACTGAAACATACCCTCAAGATCAAGTGAGATCAACATCATCAGAGACAAAAACCATTAAAGCATCATTGTGAGCCATACTCAATGTTAGGGGTACAAGAATAATTCACACAAGCCTTGCCTTTGAATGTCTTTCTAGCTTAGGATTTGTAGGCAAGTTACGACACTTGTGTTAGGGATGATTATGCCTTCAATCCTATTAGACTCATCAATCCATGTGTGCATGTGACGATGATGGTGATAGAATGGGCAAGACTTCAAGGAAGATGGCCATAACCATGGTACTAGGTAGAGGGGGTCCAACATCTCTGATTACTATAATGAGAAGAGGGAGAAATCATGGAGGCATGAGTTACCCCTTTCCTTGGCCTTTTTTTTTCCACCCCTTTGGTGCACCTTTTACTTTAATGACTTATCTTTCTTTCTTGCATAACTTAGGAGACTAAGCTTGCGTCATGCTTTCCCAATATCCCTTGAAGATATAGCAGTTTCTTGCTCATTGAGATGGACATTCAAGAGTTCGTTTGTGACGTAGCATAAGATGCGAGGAATGGGTTGATGGCTAATGAGGGGGGTAAAGCTCATGCTAGGCTTTTGCCCACATGCTTACTAAGTCCCAACCATCTTTTTCTTTTTGCTTTTCTTTAGTTGTGGCTTTATATGCTTTAATCATTCTTTCAGCTGCATCAACCTCTTAAGAAAAAAATTTGGGCCCTCACTCAGAGACGAGGATGAAGGATGCTAGTCCCAATGGCAGATGAAAATCAACCCAAAGAATGGATGTGGATAATAAGGAAAACATGGAATGTGGTAAGTTTGAATACCTTGGGCACGTTACTTCAGTCAATGCATCCTTTTAGTGCCCCTCCTAAAGGAAAGACCTCAAAGGAGGTCACTCTAGACTAGGGGTGAAGGATAACCTCCCAGGTGAATCATGGGTACAAGGGTACAACCAACAACGATCAATCTTCTAGCTTGGGATGTGATCCAGATTAATTTGCTCCAAAAGATTAAATGAAAGCACATGATTACAAGAATGGTTAATGTACCTTTTGACAATTGGCCCACCTTCCTTCAAGAAGTATGTTAGATGTGTGAGAGCACTAATCAGAGCATAGGTTGAGAACATTGTTGCAAAGTTATCTATAAGCCATCATACTTTGTTGGCAGGCTGATTGTCAAATGAGGAGAAAAAAATTGTCCTATGGGTTACCTAGGATTGGTGGGTAACACCCTTCATATAAACAAAATTTACAAACAATTTTATTTTCCCTTCTTTAATATTTGCCCTAACCAAGACTGTTATGCTTTCAACACTCAACGTAATCTCATTCAAATGTTATTTGAACACACTTACTTTTGATCATTTATAAGTTATTTATTCAATATAAAATAATAACCAAATCAAAATGCTAGAACCTGTTCGTAGTTTGGATGAAGTATAAGACAAGGTGTAAAATACCTATTGGTGAAAACACCAAACTATCAAACTGTGTCACAATAAAAAATTCTAAAATCACACCATTTGGGACTCAATAGTAAAAATGGTTGCTAGTTGATAACTCTTGGCTATTCTTCTAAGTTGCACGAAACACTGAAACATCTTGAAGTTTCCGAAATGGGTATGACCCAAAACGCGACCCTTAGAAAATGGAAACGCTAACAGAAAAGTCATATATATATATATATATACATACATTTTTGGTAGAGTTAATAATACATTATCTTGCAAGAAAAGAAAGAATGAGACATATAAATGACGTCTCTGAGGGAAACCAAGTCTCTATTAACTCTAATAGATGATTATATGATGCAAATATCCAAAATTAGCCTTTATAGATGAGGATTTGCATTGAAGGCTCCAAATACAACTTTTATACGTGATGCTATATGTGCTAAAACTGAGATAAACCATGAGTTAAAGACAATTATTGGCTACATTAACATATCATTAATCGTAAATATCCTCATCCTCATCAACAAAGATAGAATAGGATGCTTGTTCAATAGAAGAGGCAACTCTACTGGTACTTGCACTTCCACTTGCATCATCACTAGCACTAATATCAAGAGTAGAAAGAGAGAGCTCTAAGTCTAGACATTCTGCTTCCACATCCCAAACCTTATGAGGTCCACTTGTATATTCTTCACCCCTACAAGACACAAGGCATAGGTATGAATGAACATATACAATATCCTTAGTCTTTTGTGATCCTAATCTGTTGCGCGTCACAGAGCGAATGAAACTTTAAGAGCTCCAATTATGTTCTGCTGATGAAGAGTTACCACTCGTGATAGAATACGAGTGGCAAGGCTTTGCAAATAAACATCATTTGCCCCATGAGAAGTCCACCACTTAATCGGGTTCATGGTCCTCCTCTCATTGAAAGTTGATATGTTTGCAAAATCCTCTAATCCAACAACAAAATAGGCAAATTCCTCCCTTGCATCAATTTGTAAGAAGCTGGAAACAACCTTTGAAAGGATTTATTCACTCCATTGGCCACCTCCTTGTCCTTTTGTGGGGTCTTTCTCTTCCCATTGCCTTCAACAATGAATTCTTGATCATAAAATTTTGGATTCAGAGCATGTGTCAAAGTGCGCAATGGAGTGTTGAAGCCATTCTATCTAGTAACAATGACAGACCTCACTTGTTCAACAAAATCAAAATCCACAAAAGGAAGAGTGGGAGCCTCTTGTGTAATAATTTCCACAGTTTTTTCAACCATGATATCCATGCCATCATAAACCTCTCCTAGGAAAGGTTTCTCTGTGTTTGCATCTCAGAGAAGATGAAATGCAGGGAATGTGAACTTGAGCAAGAAATCAATCTTGCTCCACCAATCTTCGTCAATCAACACCCTCCTCAGCCTACTTCCCTTCTCTGAATCTGCCTGCCTTTGCTTAGCCCAAGTTGAACCCACCACCATACTCATTAAAGCAATTTTAACTTCAACAAGGCGACACAACATGATGAATTTTGAGGCATACCTTGTCTCAACAACTTTGAGCTACTCCAATTTGGAGTATTCTTGTTATATTGCTTGAGATTGGTCGTGGTTGGTGATGAATTTTATAATCTCCCTAGCTTGCCTTGTGACCTCCTTAATCCATTTTGTTTTTTTCTCAATCTCTTATAAAATCAAATTCAAATTGTGGACAATGCAAGGATTCCAAAATATGTGAATGTATCGACTCTCAACAATTAAGCTTGCATCTTTGAACACAGGTGCATTATCTATGATAACTTGCACCACATTTTCTGGCCCTACTTGTTCAATAGCAACAATTAAAATTTCAGCAATGAACTTACTATCCTTTATCTCACTCGAACAATCTTTTGCTTTGATGAACATGGCTCCTTTTGGTGATGATGCAAAGACATTAATCAAAGGCTTGCGTCTTATATCAGTCCAACCGTCTAAAATAATGGAAAGCCTTGTACTACCCCACGAGTTACGAATTGGTTTCAGAATATAATCAAGAAGTTGCCTCTCTTTCTTCAACAAAATTGTTTTGAGTTTTTCATAGTTTGGCCCCTTTCAACCTTGAGGGGCTTTGTTAATTGTTCTCACCAAATACTACCAATATGGGGATCGAACCACATTCAAAGGGATGCCACAAACAAAGATGACCCTTGCCACTCTCGAGTCAACTTCTTCTATCCCTTGATTATCAAGCATTTTCAAAAATCTGTTGTTTTTAAATTGGATTTGATTGCTTGGATAACTCTTCTTCTACTACTAGCACCCTCCTCTTTCTAGCTTCATGGATAATCCTTGGCTCAATGCTAGCACTCTTGTGAGGATTGGTAGTGCCCATGCCGATTTTCTTTCTTTGATCCTTCAACCTTTGAGCATCATCACTCTCTCTCTTGAATTTAGCCCTCACCTCTGGATTTTTGGTGTCTGCACACACATCAGTACCCTTTATCTCTTCATGCAAAATGTGAGCCTTCACTCTTGTTGAAGAGCCCTTGAATGTATCATTAATTTTGCATAAATTTCACTTCCATTCCCACGTACCACCGTAGCCTATTTGCTTCACTTTAGTAACATACCTCCACAGAGGATAACATTCTTGTTGCTTGGTTGCTTGAGTAGATTTAGGGCCACTAGAAACACAACTTTGAGAAACCATGAATGATGCAAAATTAGAAAATGAAACACTCACCAAAGTAGTTGCTACCCACGCCCTTTTTTCCGCTCATGCTCTAAAACACAACTAAAATTCTTGTTGCTGCTATAGGAAGCTCCTCTTGCAAAAGAATGTGTGAGAAATGAGTGAATGAAATGCCCCTTTATAAGAAGAGGCTAATAGGGTTTCTAGAGAATTTTTTCCTAGAGAATTCTATTTCTAATTATTTTTTATTAAATTTTATTAACGAAGTGTTTGACTAGATAAAAAAGTGTCAAGTTAGTGTTTTGGGTGATAGAAGGGGCCCACGCCCTTCTTGGCCCCTTGAGACGCCCAAAAGAGAAAAAAAGGTCGCATTTCTAGCTGAATTGCAGCCTGTAGTAGTTGAAACAGCCCCAAAACGTCATCTGGGACGATCGACGGTGTTTTGGGGTCGTTTTGGAGCCTCTTCAGCATTTCAGCTTGTTTCAAGTACTGGGACGACTCCTTTCATGAAGTTTCATGCAATGTAGCTATGCTTCATTCGCACTTTTGCTGCACAGATCGGTCGACATTTTTCTACTAAAGGAGATGCCAACAAACCTGTTCACATTGTATTGACTAACAGGTATAGTGTACTACAAGGAATGTAGGTGGCACTCCTCTTCCCCATGGCTTTTGGTGGCTTGTCATGATGGGCGATGGGTTATGATAACACAACTTGGGTTCTATTTGTTTCCGTTTATTGTTGGCTAAATCTTTATCTGGTCTGTTCTCCTCGATAACCATTCTTCAACATACATGGTCTTTGACTTATCTTCTTTTAATCCCATGCGGTGGCTATAATGAATTTCCTCTCTGGCGGCCTTGAGTGACTCTTTCCAGTGACAATTACTTTAGAAAGGACCAAAATAAGTTTGAACTTGTGCAAATTAGAAGGTGGGGGGAATTCAATTGGATTCTTATTTGATGACCAAACGTGCTAGTCGATCCACTGTATTTTCTTTTTGTTGTTATCTACATATTCTGTGTTCAGAACTATTTTGGGAAACACTTAATTGGCTCAAATTTTCACAAAGTAAATAGTTAATCAGATCAAATCCCATGGATCTTGTTAGATTTCCTTAAAACCTAACAACTGATTTACATTTTTCTAAGTATAAAAACCATAAATACAAATAATTGTGTTCTGGAAACTTAAACCACAAATGCACTGAGTTTTCTAACTTAACATGCACAATGGAAAATAAATTAGAAGACAAACACATCAACCCATAGAACAAAAGTTATACCCAGGAAATCCCAACTTCGCGGAAAACGTGCAACATTGTGCGTTTTATTATTATTTTCTTCAGTAAAGGATTTTCTTTTGAGAATTACAACAAGGGAGAAACTTCCCTTTTATCACAAGAAAACACTCTATTACCCTGCAACTAAATCGATTCCCCTTCCTGCACGCTAGATCTACGAAACTCTTGCGCAAGTCAAGTCCTTGGCCCGCACGTGCGAGCATACCTCTTCTTTGCTGTGCACATGTGCAAATAAAACCTTGCGCTGGGCTGTAAGAGCTCGACCCTCACTCAATTTCTTCTTCTCGGATGCTAAGTACTGCGATCTACTGAATCCCTTGATCTTCCTTCATTGATCTCTTACACTTGCTTGTGCTCAATTGACTTGCCACTGAATTGCTTTATCTCCTCTTATAATTTCGATCTCAACCCTAATCTCCCTCTCATTGATTGAGATTAATTCGTGATCAACAAGATTAAATCATATGTTAACTTGGGAATTTTTGTTTTTTCCTAAGTTTAACTTTAGGAAATAGTTAATTAAATTAATAATCTACTAAGTGGCTGTCTCATGGGTTCCTGTGCTAGCCTTAGCACCTAGGCAAGCAAAAGCCTTCTTATCTATTCCAGTCAACACTCCCTCTCAAAGAGGAAGGTGTTTTGCACTACACCCAACTTCTCTTTGAGGTATACAAATTTGGTCTCTGGCAAAGCTTTGGTCAGAATGTGTATTGTCTGCTTCTCTGTTGGTACGTGCTGGAGTGTAACAATACCTGTCTGAACAATGTCCCTGATGTGGTGATAACGTATGTCAATGTGCTTAGAGCGATCATGAAACACTGGATTTTCAAAGAGCTTGATGCAACTATGATTGTCATAGTGTATCACAGTAGGCCTCAAATCTGTCTTGAACAAACCCACGAGAAGCTTCCTCAACCAAATAGCTTCGCACCCAACTAAACTTGTAGCCATGTACTCGACCTCGACTGAGCTCAATGCGATTAATCTCTGCTTCCTACTAAACCAAGAAACAACTGTTGATCCAACCTTGAATACACATCCCAATGTGCTCTTCCTATCTGTGGAGCTCCCTGCCCATTCTGCATCCTTGAAGCCTTCAAGCTTCATCTCATCGACTTGTCTAACCACAATCAGTGTTCTACGGTCCTCCACAATCAGTGTTCTACGGTCCTCGTGAGATCGTGCTTAGCAACAACCTAATGTGCTCTGGTAGGCTTAATGATAAACCAATGTTATCAGAACCAAAACGGTGATCGAACCAAAAAACCTTGTGGACCAGGGACCGGTAGGAACCGGTAAAAAACAAATAATTATTGTTTACAAAAAACACATAAAATATTCATATATTAAAGAATATATATATATATATATATATATATATATATTCATGTGCATTCATATGAATCCAAACCATCTATACACAAATATGCAAAAGTTCTCATTTACATAACATGTAAGGGTGCACATAACCAAAATAACATAGAGTGCAATCCATCTATGAACCAAAAATACATCAACAAATAGGCTCTAGATGGCCTCTAGCATCCAAAAAAAATCATGCTACAACAAATGCCTACATATCATCAAAACCATTGCTTATATTGGGGTCTTCGTCATCAATATAACCTTTTAGGCATTAAAATAAGATAGAAAAAATGTAGCATGTCATGTCAAGATTTTGTTTAAGCAATGGGTACATTTTTAGTACATAAAGGAGTTCGACAGCCAATGCCACTAACATCAAAGTACATAGAGGGCTTGGTACTCTTTATTAAATACTAGTTCCATATCCTCGTACATGACAAAATCTAATGGAAACGTTGCAATCCCCCCAATCTTGAAATCTTGAAAACTGTTAAGTCTGCTGGATTTTGAGTGAAATCTAAAATTCTACTTTCTCCATATGAAATCCAATGAGGTTGGAACCACTCTCAAACATCCTGAGTCATTTCATGGTAATGTTAAAAAATAACTTTAAGAATTTAACATTACAATGAATTGCAGAGCAATATTAGGGCCGTAGGCTTGAATATTAGGCTACCTTAGGGGAGAATTAGAAGTGGGCCAACCAATTGAAAAATTCAAAAAATAAAAAAAGCAAATTTTTTAAGCTGGAACTGGTCCTGAACTGGCTGGTTCAGTGAAATAGGCTAGTTCAGACCGATTTTGGGCCCAAAACGGCAGAACCGGCCGGTTCCATTGGTTTCGGTCCAGTTCTAATAACACTGCGATACACTAGCTCAAAGATTTAACTGCAAAACAAATGTTTGGCCTCATGTTCACCAAATACATCAATAACCCAATCAACTGCTGGTAAAGTGTAGCATCTACTCTCTTCGATTTGGATGTATCTACCTTCCTCCAGTTTGTGACTAGAGGCGTGGTTGTGGGTCTGCAATCCTACGTGTGAAACCTCCTCGGGATCTTCAGAGTGTACTTGCCTTGCCCTAAGAAGATCTCACCATCACCCTACCAAACCTCCAACCCAAGGAAATAGTGCATCAAGTCCATATCCTTCATCTCAAACTCGCTTGCAAGATCTCTCTTGAACTTTTGTATGAGCTTGTCTGCACCTGTCAAAATCAAGTCATCCACATATATCACCAGAATAAGCGGCTCAGCTCCAACAATAATGTAGTAGAGGTTCGATTCCACTTCACTCTTGGTGAAGCCCAATTCTTGAAGGTAATTGTCTATCCGGGCACACCATGCCCTTAGAACTTGCTTGAGCCCATACAAGGCTCTCTTGAGTCTGCATACGGGTGTCTCTCTACTGCATGTCTCAAATCCCTTTGGCTGCTCAATATAAATCTCCTCCTCGACAACCCCATTGAGGAAGGCTATCTTTACGTCCATCTAGTGGATCTTCCAGCCCATCTGCGTTGCTATAACTGCAATCGCTCTGACAGACGAATATCTAGCAATTGGCGCAAAGTTCTTGTCATAGTCAATCCCCTCTTCTTGTGAGAACCCCTATGCTATGAATCTTTCCTTATACTTCTCAATACTACCATCAACTCCATTGTTGATCTTGTAGACCCATCGAGAGCCTACCATAGATTTTCCCGCTGGCCTCGACACCACTTCCCAGACATCATTCTTCTTGATGGAGGCATACTCCACCATGGCATCTCTCCACACTCGTTGAGTGGCTGCCTCTTGATAGCTGGAAGGCTCGACATCTAATAACTCTGCCATAAGTGCTGTATACCTTGTGTACCTCTATGGTTGTTTGCTTTGTCGAACTAATGTGCTAGGGGCCCCAACTTGCTCTTGCACCTGCTAGATCAATTGATCTGCCCATCTCGCTCTCCTTCTTCTAGTGCCGGGAGTCACTAGCTGAGTGGGCTCTACTCTCTTCATCTGCGTGCCCCTCTCATCTTCACGCTGTCCACCCTGCCCATGTATGACTGTGGTCTGAGGTGCTGGTTGAGCCTCCTGCTTGGGAGCCTTTTGGTCCTCTTGTATAGAAACCTGCTCACACTCTAGGGATCATCTATGAAGGTGACATAATATTTGTAGTTGTACCCATTGAGGGACTGTTAAAATTGGCAACTAGGGCCAAACTCCATGTGGGTCATCTGATTTATGGCAGCTGATATTTTTCTTGGATCCCTCCCATTGAGAGGTGTAGGGTTGATCTAAAGATCATCCGATTCCGATAAGTATTCATGAGTTTTGAATTTTTTTGTGTTATAAGACAATTTGTCAAGGTCGGCTAGCAACTAAATAAACCCCCCCATGTGCTCAAAGATTTAGTATAAAAGGAGATGACTTGAGAGTCATTTTACACACAACTTCTCTCTGGATTTCTCTCCATTTGTCTTGGGTTTTAGTGTGAGAGAAACCTAGGAGGAAGTAGCCCTAACACAGTCCTAAGGAGGATGATCTAGCTCTCAACGCAGTTATGGAGGAGAGATCTAAACGCTGCCCTATGGAGAAACCCGAACGCTACCCTATGGAGAAGAGCTAACGCTGCCCTATGGAGAAGCCCTAACACTGCCCTATGGAGAAGAGCTAATGCTGCCCTATGGAGAAGCCCTAACACCGCCCTTTGGAGAAGCCCTAACATAACCTATGAAGAGGTATACACAGTCAAGAAGGGCAGCAATGTAAGCCCTCAACACAGATTAGAAAAGGGTCTCTACCCTAGATGGATGCCTTAGAACCTTAACCCAAGCTATGGAAGAATGAAAGCTCTAACTGCAGTAAGGGATAGGCTTGCTGTAGCAAGCTGCAGTCCCTTATATACCTACATTTCTATGTTAAGGCTAACAAGGAGGGCGTAAGGGCTAGTTGTGACTGCTGGGGTATAACAAACCAACATGTGGTTTAGGAATGTTGGGGAAGGGTGATCATAGCCTTGGGACAGAAGTTATGAAAGCTGTCCAAACAACTGTTAGAATACCCTTACCAGTCTAGCGATGTCACAATCAGAGAATCCCCTAACAGTGAACTGATGTAAGTGCAACAACATGATATAATAAGGTGTGACAACATTGTAATAAAGGTGAAGCATGTAAGGGACAATAGGCATGCAAGATACATCAAGCAAACAATGGGACAACAAGCATGGACAACATGGTTCAACCATGGCACATGGGACAACAGCAAGACATAGTGCTGCAATAGCAATTGGGACAACAAGAAGACATAGTGCTGCAATAGCAATTGGGACAGCAACAAGACATGGTGTTGCAATAGCAATTGGAACAACAAAATGGTAAGCAAGGTGCAGCAAGCACATGGTGGTAAAACAAGGTGCAGCAATGGCACATGATGCAGTACAATGATGGGTACTGTCATGATTGATCAAGCATGATAAGATGCAGCATTGTGATGATGGGTGTAGCATGGTGCAGCACGATTAGGTGACGAGATGCAACATGATGATAGGTGAAGGAGTCACCTTGGAGAATCAATTGAAGCAACATGTCTTCAACGGAGCTCATGTATCATCTTGTTAGAGATGATCTATGCTCTTATCTTGATAAGTCAAAGTGTTGACTTATGTTGAAAATGTACTATCTCTCTCTCTCTTTGCTGAACTATTGAAGAACATATAAGAAGAATTGATCAAGGGTTTCCCCACATAGGGGTTTGTCCCTGGCTAGCGCCACATCTTGTGTCCTCTTGTCTTGGCTTGTCTTCTGTGATTTATGTTTATGTTCTATCTGCAATTTACTTTAATGCTGATGTGATTGCTAATCTGGAAAAGATATTGAGCTAACTGTGAAAATTGAAATAAATTGCTCTAAGCATAGAACATACCTAAAATTAAAAAGGACACTATAGAGAAAGGATCACAAATGTCTGAATGAACAAGGTCCAAGCTACCCTTGGCCCTATTGTCTTTGCTAGGAAAAGATGACTTGGCATACTTGCCAAGTTTGCAAGCCAACTTGGCAAGCCCGACACACCTCATCCTGATCCACGTTGCATTGTGGCAACCTTGTCGCTATCTCCTTATGAATCTTTAATGCTCCATGGTGTAGATGCCCCTTGCGCCTATGCTACAACTCTTCGAAGTTTGTTGCCTGAGTCATGAACTCCTCTGCTAGTCAATGTTGTGGCTGTCTCAAATTGTAGTCTATACAGGCTCTTGTGCCTAACCCCAATCTGCATCAACACCTTGGACTCTGAGGGTTTTAAAAAAACCCTACCCTTTCTGAAGGTCACCTTGTGCTCCTTATCCTCCAAAGATGAAACTGAAACGAGGTTCTTCTTGAGCTCTGGTACATAAGGAACATCTCTGAGATATAGAGGGTTCCTAGACTCCTTCTCAAAACGAACTATACCAATACCCTCTACTTGTTACTTCCCATCATCTCCCATCTCAATATCGAACTGCATGTCCTTTTTTGACTATTTGCTGAAATACTTCTTGTTTCCTGTCATATGACAGTATGCACTGCCATCAACATACCATAAACTGGTAGCCACTGAACCTGCCATACCGAAAATGAGTGAAAAATTCTCCTCGACATGAGAAGAGAACTCATCTATTTCTGTAAAGGCTACTACTTGGTCTTTCTTGGACCCTGTTGACCGCTGCGTGTCAACTACCCATAGCAGTACACCCCCTTTTTCCGAAAAAAGGGGCAGCGCTTGATCGAGATGTTCGTGCCATTCAGCAGTCATCGTCATTCTCCTGATCTTATGAAAGTTGTAAACCCAGTCTGCATTTTGATGTAAATAATCTTAGCAGAGTTGAGTCATGTATGTAAATTGCCTAGGTGGACCTAATCTTCTAGTGGTAATCTTCATTCTGGAAGGTTTTTCGTCTCACCGATCCATGATCGACAGAGTTTTCCTTCAACCTGACCCCAAAGCCGGAATACATTTTATCATTAGAAGTCTTAGGAGAATCCTAGTGTGTTAATCTGCTAGATTATGTTTGGTTGCAGAACTGGGTGGTCTATGAGGGTCTGTCAAAGGGCTTTTCCCCCTTGAAGATGTAAAATTTGTAAAAGTCATGATGTAAAGAGTCATTGAGGTTGAAAATGTTAATCCCCTTCATGCGTCTTAAGTCCTAGGTAACTTTAGGGAAATTTCTCCAAAAGGACAATATGTTTGTTATGATCCATGGAAAATAAAGTTAAAAATAATAAAAAAATAAAAAATAAATAAAAAATAATAAAATAAAATTAATAAAAAGATAAAATAATAAAAAAAAAAAAATAAAAAAAAATAATAAGATAATAATATTTTGATATTTTTTTAATTCGACGGATGAGATTAAGAGATGTTTTGATCCCATCGGGGGAAACGGTCGAGATCGTTGTCATGGATCACTCAAACTAAGCCGTTTGGGATTTTTTTCCTTTAAATAGGGTGCTAGGGTTCATTTGAGGGGAGAAGATTTTTGGATCTTTGGCTGAAGAAGCTCTCTTGTAAATATTTTCTGGTGCTAATAAAGAAGACTTTGGGGTCAAAATCTTGCTGGTGTTACTCTCTTAATGTGCTGTGAGCAAAATTTATTTCTGCATATTTTAATTTTCAGCCGTTAATGACAGCTTAATGAAGAGTATTGTTGAGCATAGGTATCTTGTTCACATGCTAGGGTTTTAGTAGTATTAGGGTTTCTGATGTAATGGCATGTATCTCCATTGTGTTTGAGATTTAGTACTGCTTTTTCTCTCTTATTTGACGGTTGAAGTGAGCTGTGCAGGAAATCCTTGAGGATCAGTGGGCGTTAGGGGAAGTTTTAGGCTGAACCAGCCAACTCCCACAAGCATTTTTTGCAGGGCCTAGCTAGTTTTGACCCAGGGTTAATCATCTAGTTTGTGTTATTTACCTGAGAGATTTCTGAAGCATTTTATTAGTAAATCTGAAGGTTTTTTTTTTTTTTTTTTGATTTTTCTGAAAATTCTTGGAAGATAACTGACAAATCTGGCTTTATAGAGCTGTATTTTTTGAAGTTTTTGATAGTTTTGCAGGGTTTCATTTTAAATTTTTGTATATATTCTCAGGGTTTTGTCCGCCATTTGCAGGTTGCAGATCTGTGATAGATTTTTTCTTATGCACATATCATATTAGGGTTTGCCTTTCTTCTGCAGATTACAGGTGCTTTGGGAGTAGAGAAAATCATATATAAAATTTCGTGGAGAGCATCAGTGATTTCTCAGGGCAATCTGTTTACTGTTGCTTCGGTTCTTATTTTTTTTTTTTGGGAGAAAATTTGAAATTTTGGACCTGCACTTCTCCACTTCATTGCTGCCAAACATCATTACACCTGCAGGCAACGGTGAAAACAAGCGTGGATTCTCTGAAGACGCCCACCCAGACTCCTGTGCGTTCCATTCTTGCCATTGCTCCTGCCGTCTACCAAATCCAGAAACTATATCTACTCATCGCCCAACATATTTCAACAGCAGCTTCCCTTTCACGTTATTCCTCCAGCATTCTTTTCCCTCGTTGTTCCTTCATCCTACACTGCACCTGCATGAAACCGCTGCCATACACTGCGTCTGGCTCCCATCATCGAATCCTCTTGCAAATTTCGCTGCCCAATCCTGTCCTCAACGCACCTGTAAAAGACTGTAATATTACCTGCGTGGGGCTAGCTTTTCACGCTGCTGCTCGTTCCAGCCCATCCGCTGCTCTTCCTGCTAATCTCTGCCGTCGTCCAACCTGCAAATCCCTGCGTTCACGCGTCTTCTTCAAAAAATTCCGCAGCTGCTGACTTAAACCTGCAAGAACACGTCCTGATTTTGTCTTACGAGCCAGGTATCCGCATTTGGAGCGTGAAAAGGTTTAAAAAATAAAAAAAAAATTGTATGCGTAAGTCAAATTCATAAACGCAGTGAGTTCGGGCATAGCACAAGGGTTTAAAAGGAAAACGAAAATCGATTTTTTTTGATTCAGTTAAGTTCGATTCAATGCGTAGGTTTATTCGTAGGTTAAAAAATTAAAATCGTTTTTTTCATATTTTGGCTTTATTTTGTTAGTTTGATGCGTTAAGGTTTGTCTTCTAAATTTTAGATTTAAGTTTTTTTTTTAATTTGTTTTTCCAATAGTTCTTTTTTAAAATTTAGATTAAATTCTTTTAGGTTTTAATTTTATTTAAAAAGTTTAAAAAATTCCTAAAAACGCTTTAGGGTTTTAGATATTTAGCTTTGATTTTTTTTAGTTTTAATTATTAGATTAAATTTAGATTTTCATTAAAAATAAAAAAATATAAAAAAATAAAAAAAAATCATAAATTTTTTTTTTTTAGACTTTAGACTTTAGTTTAAATTTTAAGTTTTGTTTTAGTTTAGATTTTTTTTTTTAGTTTTAGAATTTTATCTTATCTGAAAAGCATGAAAAATGTATTTGAAATATTTTGCCAGATTCAGTCTTGGCTCAGGAATTTTTAGGTTTCATCTTTATTGCTGAGGCTAAAATGTTGATGTGGGATTATTGTTTATCTTTTATGTGATTTCACATGCTTAAATACAATATCTGGTTAATGGTTAAATGTGCATGATTATATCTTTCGAAGTTTATTTTTTAGATTGCCAGATCATCGTTAAAAATATCGTGGGTTTACTGGATATCTTGCATTGTTACGATTGCTGTGAACTGTTTACATCTCTGCAACATATAGTAAATAATCCCTTAAACGTCAATCCCATAAGGCACTGGTTTATTAAATCAAACTAATCAATTTAGTGCTGGTTTCATTTCGTGTCTCCCAGCCCAACTGGTTCAAACTTCACAGTTGGTCATCCTTTTCCTATAGGGTCTACCCCCCTTAGCCGCGGGAGACAGGCTTAAACGGAGAGATCGGGGATCAGAGTGACAGCCCCCGGTCTGAGCGCCGGTTGGTCGTTGTCGCAATCTGTGCGACAACATTTTTTGGCGCCGTTGCCGGGGACAGAGTTTTTCTGTTCCTGGCGTTTCATCGACATTCATCTCCTCACCTCTCATCATTCTTTCATCTTTCTCATCTCTCATTTGAGCTGGCAGATTCAAAATTTTTGGTGTCTCTTGATCTTTTCATCACCTTACCTTTCGTCATATCAGCAGCTTCTTTTCAGTTAGTTTCTTGTTTGGGTGGCGACTCCATTTTCTTATTTTTCCCAGACAAGAAGCTTCCCTCATATCTGCTTGTTGGTTGTTTTTTTGGATCCTGGAATCAGATTCATTGTTCAAGTGGCGACTCCCTTTTCTTCATCAATTGATTTTCTTGAGCGGAAATCTTGTTCTATCATCCATTTGGTCCCTTGTCATTCATCATGGATTATTCGTTTAGACCATGTCATTTTGATGACCTCCATGATATTCCGGAAGTGGCCATCTCTAAATTACCTTTGTTCTCAAGTGGTGATTCAGTCGCTGTAAAAAGGCATCTGGGCTTGTTCGCTCGCATAATGATCATATATTGTAGACCCTCTCAGTACGATCACGAAGATGTCAAAATGCGTCTTTTTGTCTTTTCTTTAGAGGGTGATGCTTTAAATTGGTTTAATAATTGTCTTGAAGGTTCCTTCACTTCTTTACAAGACATTGTCAATGCTTTTAAAGACAGATATGGTTATCCAGATAGCCCGCTTTGTGCCCCTAAAACTGTGCAGCAGAATGAAAAAGGGCCAGCTGTCAGTGAAAGATTCCAGGACAATGTTTCATATCAGAGTGTGCCATTACAGATCAGGTTCATGATAATGGAAAAGCAGGGACAAATGACAATGAAAAGGAAGATCAAAAGCAAATTAGACAAGAACTAATGTTGCTGGTAAAAAATATGGAGATCAATCAAACTAATTACGCCAATGATGTGAGAACTTTATGCGCCCACCTGGAAAAACGTAATAGGGAGATGGAAATCATGCAAAATCAACATGCTAAGGAAATTGAGGCCATGAAGATTAATCACGACACAGAAATTAGTTTTATGAGAAGCAAGTTGTCAGGCTTAGAGGAAAATATGATGACCATGAAAGCTAATCATGATAGGGAAATCAATTCTATGCAAAACAAGTTATTAACTATGGATGAAGAAATGACTATCATGACATTCGATCATAATAATCAGTTGGCTACCATGCAAGCAAATCATGAGGAAGAGATAAACTCTATGCAGCATTGATTGATGGTCATAAAGGAAAAAGACGATAAAGTAATAAAAGTTATGAAAGCTAATCAGATATGCCTTCAGAAAAAATTATTGACCATGGAAGAAGATCATACCAGGGAAATCAGTGCTATAAAAGTTGAACACTCTAGCCAGATAAATCAGGAGCCTTCTCATTTGTCGCAACAAGCTCCATCTTACTATGAGGAGGTCATTGTTTCGATTGAAAGGTGGTTAATTGAAGGTGATCCAGATAAACTTAAGAACGATAAAGATCAGATGCAAGATGAAGAAAAACATGTCACGCATATTTTACATCCTTCATCTAAGAGCTTTGAAACTGAAAGTTCCACGTCATCAGTAATCCAGCCTGCCACAAAGAAAAAACGCAAGAGGAAGAAAATGAGAAGAAAATTTGATGCATCAGACGGTCGCGAGCGGCTTGATTTTCGGATAGGAAGAAGTCCTACCATATGCAAAATTGGACATGGCACATCCGACAAGCAGTCGACAGATTTGCCTGAAAGCAGGCAAATGCTCAGTATGCACTATATTGAACACATCTGATGCCGTAGGGCATCCTTTGTATTGTATTTCTAACCCTTCTCCTTGTCATTTTCAGCATTTCGTTTCTGTTTTAGATTTAGACTTACTTTTCATGTTATTCAGATAGTTAATGAATAAAGAGCTTCTATCTCTCATGTGCTTAAATGTTATATGATGATTTTTGAATGGACGCTACTTATGTTTCGTTTGGTATTGCATGGGTGCAGATTCTGGATTCTCACATTCCTACAGTGTAGCAACATGTCCCCAAGTAGAGCCAGATGTTGACCGCTGCGTGTCAACTACCCATAGCAGTACACCCCCTTTTTTCGAAAAAAGGGGCAGCGCTTGATTGAGATGTTCGTGCCATTCAGCGGTCATCGTCATTCTCCTGATCTTATTAAAGTTGTAAACCCAGTCTGCATTTTGATGTAAATAATCTTAGCAGAGCTG
>APFE031267832.1:18163-30770 GCA_000404065.3 Pinus taeda
GACTTTGGGGTCAAAATTGCTGGTGTTACTCTCTTAATGTGCTGTGAGCAAAATTTATTTCTGCATATTTTAATTTTCAGCCGTTAATGACAGCTTAATGAAGAGTATTGTTGAGCATAGGTATCTTGTTCACGTGCTAGGGTTTTAGTAGTATTTGGGTTTCTGATGTAATGGCAGGTATCTCCATTGTGTTTGAGATTTAGTACTGCTTTTTCTCTCTTATTTGATGGTTGAAGTGAGCTGTGCAGGAAACCCTTGAGGATCAGTGGGCGTTAGGGGAAGTTCTAGGCTGAACCAACCAACTCCCACAAGCATTTTTTGCAGGGCCTAGATAGTTTTGACCCTGGGTTAATCATCTAGTTTGTGTTATTTACCTGAGAGATTTCTGAAGCATTTTATTAGTAAATCTGAAGTTTTTTTTTTCTGAAAATTCTTGGAAGATAACTGACAAATCTGGCTTTATAGAGCTGTATTTTTTGAAGTTTTTGATAGTTTTGCAGGGTTTCATTTTAAATTTTTGTATATATTCTCAGGGTTTTGTCCGCCATTTGTAGGTTGCAGATCTGCGATAGATTTTTTCTTATGCACATATCATATTAGGGTTTGCCTTTCTTCTGCAGATTACAGGTGCTTTGGGAGCAGAGAAAATCATATATAAAATTTCGTGGAGAGCATCAGTGATTTCTCAAGGCAATCTGTTTACTGCTGCTTCGGTTCTTTTTTTTTTTTTTGGGAGAAAATTTGAAATTTTGGACCTGCACTTCTCCACTTCTTCGCTGCCAAACATCATTACACCTGCAGGCAACAATGAAAACAAGCGTGGATTCTCTGAAGACGCCCACCCAGACTCCTGTGCGTTCCATTCTTGCCATTGCTCCTGCCGTCTACCAAATCCAGCAACTATATCTACTCATCGCCCAACATATTTCAACAACAGCTTCCCTTTCACGTTATTCCTCCAACATTCTTTTCCCTCGTTGTTCCTTCATCCTACACTGCACCTGCATGAAACCGCTGCCATACACTGCGTCTGGCTCCCATCATCGAATCCTCTTGCAAATTTCGCTGCCCAATCCTGTCCTCAACGCACCTGTAAAAGACTGTAATATTACCTGCGTGGGGCTAGCTTTTCATGCTGCTGCTCGTTCCAGCCCATCCGCTGCTCTTCGTGCTAATCTCTGCCGCTGTCCAGCCTGCAAATCCCTGCGTTCACGCGTCTTCTTCAAAAAATTCCGCAGCCGCTGACTTAAACCTGCAAGAACACGTCCTGATTTTGTCTTACGGGCCAGGTATCCGCATTTGGAGCGTGAAAAGGTTTAAAATTTTTTTTTTTTTTTTTTTGTATGCGTAAGTCAAATTCGTAAACGCAGTGAGTTCGGGCGTAGCACAAGGGTTTAAAAGGAAAACGAAAATCGATTTTTTTTGATTCAGTTAAGTTCGATTCAATGCGTAGGTTTATTCGTAGGTTAAAAAATTAAAATCGTTTTTTTCATATTTTGGCTTTATTTTGTTAGTTTGATGCGTTAAGGTTTGTCTTCTAAATTTTAGATTTAAGTTTTTTTTTTAATTTGTTTTTCCAATAGTTCTTTTTTAAAATTTAGATTAAATTCTTTTAGGTTTTAATTTTATTTAAAAAGTTTAAAAAATTCCTAAAAACGCTTTAGGGTTTTAGATATTTAGCTTTGATTTTTTTTAGTTTTAATTATTAGATTAAATTAGCTTTTCATAAAAAATAAAAAATATATAAAAAAAAAAAAAAAAATCAAAAAATTTCTTTTTTTAACTTTAGACTTAGTTAAATTAAGTTTGTTTAGTTTAGATTTTTTTTTTCTAGTTTTAGAATTTTATCTTATCTGAAAAGCATGAAAAATATATTTGAAATATTTTGCCAGATTCAGTCTTGGCTCGGGAATTTTTAGGTTTCATCTTTATTGCTAAGGCTAAAATGTTGATGTGGGATTATTGTTTATCTTTTATGTGATTTCGCATGCTTAAATACAATATCTGGTTAATGGTTAAATGTGCATGATTATATCTTTCGAAGTTTATTTTTTAGATTGCCAGATCATCGTTAAAAATATCGTGGGTTTACTGGATATCTTGCATTGTTACGATTGCTGTGAACTGTTTACATCTCTGCAACATACAGTAAATAATCCCTTAAACGTCAATCCCATAAGGCACTGTTCTATTAAATCAAACTCATCAATTTAGTGCTGGTTTCATTTCGTGTTTCCCAGCCCAACTGGTTCACAGTTGGTTATCCTTTTCCTATAGGGTCTACCCCCCTTAGCCGCGGGAGACAGGGTTAAACGGAGAGATCGGGGATCAGAGTGACAACCCCTGGAATCTTTTAAAGAACGCATCCTTAAATTTTCTCCAATTGATAGCGAGTATCGTCTTCTTCCACCACATATACCAATTATATGCCTTGCCTTCCATTTTCATGGAAGTGTGCTTATTTTTTTCGTCATCATTGTCAATATTGTAAATCTTGAAATATTCTTCTGCTTTATTCAGCGATGTGACGCTGCATTTTTCATTACCATCGAACTTGGGTAGCTTGATTTTTGCTCTTCGTTGATACGCCGATAACGGTAGAGTGAAAAGAGGGCATTGATTGGTGAATGAATTCCAGAGCTGCTTATTTGAAAAAGTGGCGTTACTATTTTCTTGATGGTGCGCAGATGATATTTTTGGAGACTCAGTTTTTTCATGAAAATCTTCTGAATTTGTTGAATTTGAAAAATTGTGCTGTTGATTACCTCCATCATCCTAGAATAGTTGTTCGGGTGTAATCTTCATCCTGTCACACATAACGGTCAGCATTGCCATTGTCTAATTATGATACATTTTGGCTTTGATATGGTTCTACCCGAACTATTGTTCTATCCGATTTGTCGTATCCTAAAGCTTCTTGATATCGTCAGAGTGTCCAATAACCTTGCTCTCGAGATCGTCTAATTTTTGATTAAAATCATCGGAATGGCTAGTAATCCTATTGTCAAGATCAATCAATTTTTTTGCTGAAATCGGTCATTGTCATAGACGACATTGAACAGGTTTATGGGTGTGTATATTTGTCAGCCAGCTTAAAGTTCCTTTCTTAACTTGAACTATTTTTTTTCTAATGTTTTTGTTTTTGTTTCTTAAAATATATATAATATATATATATTATATATATATATATATATATATATTTTAATTAGTATTACTTGAATTATAGTTATTATACTATATAGTTTTTACTTACTATATAAATATCGATTTGTTTTTGAAAGAAAAAAAAAAAAACGTGGCAACGGAAGATCGAGTGGCAATGGAAACAGGACTTCCAGCAGGCAGAAAACGGCGCGTGTGACAGGTATTGTTTGGTACAGCGACGGGAGTCTACAGCGGATGGAGGTGGCAGCAACGAACGTCTGCAGCGGATGGGGTCGATTAATGTGGATGGCGGTGAGATAGCAGGACAGGAGGGTTGAAGGGTAGCAGCGAAGTGGTGGCTCACCCTGTGTAGTAGTGGAATGACCGAGAATTGTTTGCTTTGATACCAGATGGCATTAACAACTTAGATATTCGGCAAATTCATATTTATTATTATTAAAACAGATAGAAGATGATTACAATTTGTGGGAGGCCCCTGGCTTTATACTGCCTTGGGTGCCTCTTGGTGAATGGGCATGATCTTTGATCATGCCCTTTACCTAATAACTACTAATTAATTAATTTTTTATATAACAGTATAAGGGTGCTTTTTAGTATGTTGACGCACTGGTGGTATTTTCTCTTTATTAAATGTTCTTTTCAGGGATGTAACTGTAGATACTTGCACTGTGAACTGATTATTACTATTTCGTGGTCATATATTTGGCTCCAATAGATTGGCATTAATTGATTTCCCAAGATATGCTCCGTTTTTGCATCCCTCCTGATGTACTTGTTCTTTTGGAGATCCCAAAGGGTCTTTTAGACATAATTGATATCTATGTAGCCATTGGTCCTACTAATCTCTCTTTTGTAATCTTTTGGAGGTTCTAAATGGTCTCCTTTAGTCGTAATTGATGTCTATGTAACCAATAGCCTTATTAACCTCTCTTTTGTAATCTATGGCCATCGATAATATCTTTTCTCCTTTCTTTCTGCCTGTCCAGAAATATACTAATTAATTAGATACGTACTTTTTCTCTGTAGTCCCCTGTCTCTTTATTTGAATACTTGATTCTAGTTTCTACATTTTCTGGTAAGGTGTTGGCCTGTAACTTTTTAATTACATGTCTTTATTTAATTCTGCATCGTGTCAAAAATTTGTAATTTCTTAATTTTTTTTTTCTAGTGCTTAAGTGGGTTACTTTGCAATCTGTGTTCGGAATATTTTAGGGCTTGAAGCCAATTGATGTCTCGCAGTGTTTAATTTTCTGTTTTAATGGCACTGTACTATTTTGTGATTGTCTTTCTTACATTAAACTTGCCTTTTGGAACCATGCTTCTATTTCTGGGACAGACAGCCTAAAAGAAGTGGACAAAAAGGAGGTTAAAGCCTTCCAGAGGAGTGAGCAAGATAGTAATGGAAGCTCAAGATCATTGAAGCTGGTTAGTGTTTCTTGTTTTGCTGTTCTTCTTTATTGTCATGTTGGTATTTTGGCTCATTTTCTTCTTATGCAGTACACAAACTCAGAAGTGAAATATGGAAAACACGTGAACAATGAAAACTATTGTGAGGAGGATTGTATAGAGGTGGTAGTCTTGAAAATAAAAGGGACATAGATCTTGAAAATAAAAGGGACATAGAGGGCGACAATAACTTTATAACATGTTGAACATGATTATGGCTGCTAGCCTAAAAGTGTTTCTAAATTTTGGGAGTAGATAAAACATGGTAGAGAATGACAATATTTGAGAATAATATTCCAACGTGAGTGTATCTACCTTATGGATGTTTGTAAGGTCCAAAAAGATATAAATTAAGTCTATTCCTGGATGAAGTGGTTGATTTTGTAGGTGATTGTTGGCGGTTGGTTAACATGCATATACTCCCATCATATTATTTTGTGGAAATATTTCGTAGCTTTCAATTGTTTTTCCCAGAATGCAGAGTTGAGTTATTATTGTCGATAAACCTATGTCTTACTGTCCTCTTTGATTAGCTGATATCTCCCTTGTTCATCTATTGAGCCAAATTGTTAAGTTATGGTATGTTCTATGCTTATAGCAGTTTACTTATCTTTCTTTTTATTATCCATAGATTAACAATCACATGTACATAAAGTAAAGTGCAGATAGAACATTAAATGATCGACAGAAAACAAGCCAAGACAAGAGACACAAGATGTGGCGGCTAGCCAGGGACAAAATTCAATGTGGGGAAACCCTTTGATCAAATCTTCCTTTATCTTCAATAATTCAGCAGAGAGAAATAGTACATAAATCTGATTTACATCAGCAGCAACAAACCCCAGGTCAACACTAAACTAGGGCAGCAAACCCTAGATCGAACTTGTCAAGTCTCCACCAGTGACTCGTTCACGTACGCCAGTCCGAGACTTCGCCGTGCGCTAGTCCAAGATATCGCTGTGTGCCAGTGCAAGATTTCGCCACGCACTAGTGCAAGATTTCACCACGCACCTGATAGAGAGAGAGATGTGATGAGTTGAGTGTCCAAATGAGGAAAATACCTCCTGTATTTATACACAAATGTTGATGATGAATAGATGCATCTGTTGGGCTTCTGAGCTTACATGAGTCGCAAGTAGGCTTGATAATTATTCCATAATCAAAATAAATTCATATCCCCATAAATACTTATCAGAATCGGATGATCCTTAGATCAATGCTACACCTCTCAACGAGAGGATCTAATAAAAATATTATCAACCATGAATAAGATGACCCACATGGAGTTTGGCCCTAGTTGCCAATTTTAACACTCTCTCTCAACTGGTGAGAACTCCATCTACAATCTGTCTGTCGATCGCTACTATTCATCCATCAAATGCACTGCCTTGTACAACTTGACCCCTGCTCTGCTCTGCTCTATTCCGTTCTGCTCTATTCTGATCTGCTCTGCTCTGCTTTGTTCTGTTTTACTTTGCTTTGTCCGAATTATGAAGAAGAAGAAATGATCGAGGATGTATCATACTGACTCAAAGTCAGTCTCAGAGTGTGTACCACTGGTCCCAGACCGGTCTCAACTGACTCGAAGTCAGCGTCATAGTGGGTGCAACTCCTACCACTGGTCCCAGACCAGTATCATCCTTCACTGACTCAAAGTCAGTCTCAGAGTGTGTACCACTGGTCCCAGACCAGTCTCAACCGACCCGAAGTCAGCGTCATAGTGGGTACAACTCCTACCACTAGTCCTAGACCAGTATCATTGATCCCAAATCAATGAAGGTCATCCTAGCATAGGGAGTATGGTAGATACAACGATGCGTCCATTGGTACTACTATGGTCCCTATCCTCATTTCCCTGCTCATTGATCAGATGAGAGGTACTTCCATGAGTCCCAGACTGCATGGGTGTGGATGCTTCGATAGGAGAACTAATCAATCCTGTCCTCACAGGGAACTAATCATCCTGCTACACAATCGTCTCATGGAGAACACATCATCCAGACCTCACAGGAGAACTAATCATCCTGCTACACAATCGTCATGGAGAACACATTATCCAAACCTCATAGGATAACTAATCATCTTCCTACACAATCGTCACGGAGAACACATCATCCAGACCTCACAGGAGAACTAATCATCCTGTTACATAGTCACCACAAGGTGTCACAGGGAAAATTTTGATTCTTTTACCCTGTTTGTCATATGTCGCTCCAAGAAGTACCCCGCACCCCCTGGAGCTCCTGAAGCTCAATACATCATACAGGACCCTCATTAGAGGGTTTTTGAATGACACCAAGTCGTTCTCGGAAAGTAAAAAATTTGACCTTTCCTAGGGGCTTTGTCAGAATGTCGGTGACCTGTTCATCTGTACCGACATGTTGGAGCCTTATAGCTCCTTGCTGCACCATATCTCGAATATAGTGGTACCTGATATCGATATGCTTGGAGCGATCATGAAATACGGGATTCTCTGACAAACGAATCCCACTCTGGTTGTCACATAGGATCACGGTGGTATCCAATGTAAATCCAAACAACTCATTGAAGAGTTTTCACAGCCAAATTGCCTCACAGGAGGCCATGCTAGCAGCAATATACTCTGCCTCGGCGATGCTCAGAGCCACCGACTTTTGCTTTCTGCTCATCTAGGATATTGAAGTAGATCCCAAGGAGAAACAACACCCGGAAGTGCTCTTACGATCCACCACACTGCCTGCCCAATCAACATTAGTGTATCCAAGTAGTCTCACATCTCCGACAGTGTATCTTAACCCATATGTAATTGTGCCACGAAGATATCTTAATAGATTCTTGGCACCAATCCAATGTATGTGGTGAGGTTCAATCATATGTTGACTTAATGTGTTGACTGCAAAGCATATATCTGGATGGGAGTTCACTAAGAACGTTAATGCTCCAACGAGTTGCCGATACTCGATAGCATTTCGTAAAACAGGTCCAGCAGCACTACCGCTTAACTTTTTGAAGTCAAGCTCCATCAGGGTTGTTACAGGCTTGCAGTCTACCATACCGAATCTTTCCAATATCTTCACCACATATTTTCCTTGAGATAGGAAAATTTCCCTTGGTTTTTGCCAGACTTCAAGTCCTAGGAAATAGTGCATCAGTCCTAGGTCCTTCATTTTAAATTTAGAAGCCAACTCCCTGTTACATTTGTGAATGAGAGGGTCTGCACCTGTTAGGAAGAGGTCATCCACATACAACACCGGTATGAGAGGTTTGTCATCTTCAACCTTAAAGTAGAGGTTAGGGTCGGCTTCACTCCTAGTGAATCCTAGCTTCATCAAGTAGCTGTCGATCCTCTCATACCATGCTCAGGGTGTTTGCTTCAACCCATAGAGAGCCTTCTTCAACCTGCATACATGATATTTTCGATCATAAATCTCAAATCTTTCGGTTTGCTCTACGTAGACCTCTTCTTTGATCGAACCATGCAAGAACGCGGTCTTGACATCCATCTGATGTAGGTTCCATCTTTGTGAAGCCGCAAGGGCTATGATCAAGCGGATGGTGGTATATCTGGCAACAGGTGCAAATATCTCGTCATAGTCTATACTTCTGGGAGAAGCCACGAGTGACAAAACGAGCCTTATATTTTTCTGTACTTCCATCTGCTGCATGCTTTATCTTGTAAAGCCATTTAGAAGTGACAACTGTCATTCTTCATAATAGACTCATATTCTTCTGTCATAGCGTCCTTCCATACTTGATGCTTGACGACATTTGAGAATGATGAAGGGTCATTTTGTATGATCGTGCTCATGATGGTCAGGTATCCCTGATACTTGTTGGGTTTCTTACTTTCACGGAAGGTTCCTCGGGGTGCAGTGTGTCCTTCAACATCATCGAGTAGCCCCCTAAGCCAAGACAGCCTCTTCTTAGAAGAGGAAGGCTCACGTGGATCAATAGGATCCATGGGTTCTTCTACCTCAGGCATTGTTTCATCATCCTTTTCTTTCGGTTCCCTGGTGTCGGCTTCTTGAGAGCTCCTTAAAGTCGGAAGTTTGTCCACCTTGTTGAGGGCCATATCTTCGTCAAAGGTGACATCATGACTAATCATGACTTCCCTTTGACCGACTACATAAATTTTATAGCCCTTCGTATTTTCACCATAGCCCATGAAGATTCCTTTCTTTCCAGATGCACCCAATTTATTCCTTTTCTCTTTCGGAAACTTGAAAATATATCGAGCTTCCAGAAATTCTAAAATGAGATACATTAGGTTTCTTATCGGTGAACATTTCTTCAGGAGTCTTGGAACCCAATGCTTGATGAGGGCATCGGTTTTGTACATATACGACAGTGTTTGTAGCTTCGGCCCATAGAAACTTCGGAAGTCTTTGATCATGGAGCATGGCACGGACAACTTCCACAATCGTACGGTTCTTCCTTTCCGCCACACCATTCTGTTCAGGAGTATATGGTGTAGTAGTCTCCCTCTTGATGCCAACCTCTCTACAAAAAATCATGGAACTCATTAGATTCATATTCAGTCCCATTATCAATCCTTAAGATTTGGATCTTCTTTTCAGTTTGATTCTCGATCAAGGCTTTGAAGTGTCGAAACCAAGAGAACACTTCATCCTTCTTTTTCAAGAAGTATGTCCAAGTCTTTCGAGAATAATCATCTGTAAAAGTAAGGTAATATGAATATCCTCCCAAGGAGTTCACAGGCATCATACTAGATATGTTTGAGTGAACCAGTTGTAATATATCAGAGGTCTTGCTTTGGCTTGAGGGGAATGGTCCCCTTTTTAGCTTTCCTTTGGCACATCCCGGAATTATTTCTTTTCGTAGCATGAGAAGAAAAGGCAGCAGGAGGACCTTTAGGCATGGGCATTTCTTGCTCTTCTACCCTTGTTTTTTCTTGAATGCATCTAGCCATTAATTCCTTGAAACAAGGAATTACATTATTGTTCAGAAGAGTAGTCCTGAACACGTACCATTCGGATGGTAATCCTCCAAGAGTCATGAGTCCCATTTCCCTATCAGTAATAGTCTCCCCAATAGATAGGAGATCGTTCCTGATCTTGGTGATTCTTAAGAAGTATGCTTGCATACTCTCAGCTTTGCCCTTCTTAATTTCCTTAAGCTTATTTCTAAGAAACAAAACTTGATTTGCATCATTAACTTTAAATAAACTCACCAGTCTATCGTAGATTTCCTTGGACGTGTTCAGGTCAGAGATGTAGGCCACCAAGCACTTGTCGATAGAGTCCCGGATGATCTTCTTTGTTTTGACTTCACTGGTTTTCCTTTTGTTCCTGGTAGCAGCAGGTGCATTTGATGGAGGCTCAACAATGTTGCTTCTCACATGGTCCAACGCTCCTTGATCTTCTATGGTTAGATCGATAGACATCTTCCATCTGTGATAGTCAGCTTTCTCACGGAGCTTGTTTTCGGCAGGGAAGAGTGTTGAAGACCCCATAGTTCTTTTAGAATAGCCTTGCCAATCTTCTCTTCGGTGATTGCTCTTGCTCTTGCTCGGGCTTTGTCTTCACCTCAACTCTGATACCATGTTAAGTTATGGTATGTTCTATGCGTATAACAGTTTACTTATCTTTCTTTTTATTATCCATAGATTAGTAATCACATGTACATAAAGTAAAGTGCAGATAGAATATCAAACGATCGACAGAAAACAAGCCAAGACAAGAGACGCAAGATGTGGCGGCTAGCCAGGGACAAACCCCAATGCAGGGAAACCCTTTGATCAAATCTTCCTTTATCTTCAATAATTCAATATAGAGAAATAGTACATAAATCAGATTTACATCAGCAAAACCCCAGATCAGCCCTAAACTAGGGCAGCAAACCCTAGATTGAACTTGTCAAGTCTCCACCAGTGAGTCGTTCACGTGCACTAGTTCGGACTTCGCCGTGCACCAGTCCAAGATATCGCTGCGCACCAGTGCAAGATTTCGTTGCGCACTAGTGCAAGATTTCGCCGCGCACCAGAGAGAGAGAGAGATGTGCTGGGTTGAGTGTCCAATTGAGGAAAAGACCTCTTGTATTTATACACAAATGTTGATGATGAATAGATGTGTTTGTTGGGCTTCTGAGCTTACATGAGTTGCAGGTCGTCTTGATAATTATTCCATTATCAAAATAAATTCATATCTCCATAAATACTTATCGGAATCGGATGATCTTTAGATCAATCCTACACCTCTCGATGAGAGGAATCTAACAAAAATATTATCAGCCATGAATAAGATGACCGACATGGAGTTTGGCCCTAGTTGCCAATTTTAACACAAATTTATTATCATTACAGGGCATTTTTTTTCTCATTAACAACTCAGATATCAGGGAATTCAATTTCAATTTTAACTCAGTCGTATACCAATCCAAATTTAATTTTATTCCTCTATTTCCTTGTTCATCTTCCTTCGATAGGTATGCATAGTATTTGTTTCATCCAAAGTGACTTGGTAATGAATTGCTATAGGCTTCATGTAACTTTTTCTGCCCTTTCTGAAAATGTATCTTATATATCACAGTATCATCCTATAGCTTCCCTCACCTACATGGATTGATGTTTTATTGTTAATGATCATGCTATTTATATCAATGGTATCATAGCATGTTTGATTCTGGTCGTTGGCTACCTATTTTTTCACCACTTCAAGCACTTTGCACAACAGAAATGTAACAATAGTGAATCAAAAAAGTACACAAGACAAATATTTGACCAAAACTTGTTTATTAGTCCTCCAAAAAAACAAACGTAGGGCTTCCGTACCAAGGATCATGGCCCTTAAAAGCCCTGACCAGTGTCGCAGGGGAGCCCCCCCCCCAATCCTACTCCCAATCCGCGCTCTGGGCGGGAGTGACTTGGGAGC
This sequence comes from Pinus taeda, assembly GCA_000404065.3. Classification (NCBI taxonomy): domain Eukaryota; kingdom Viridiplantae; phylum Streptophyta; class Pinopsida; order Pinales; family Pinaceae; genus Pinus; species Pinus taeda. Next base: position 29,644 of record APFE031267832.1, read on the forward strand.
GGGTCGGGAGCATGCTCCCGAAATCACTCTCGAAAAGGGAGCGATTTCAGGAGTGCGCTCCCTAAAAAAAATAATGCTCCCTGCCTTTTCGGGAGCGTTTAGCCTTTTTTGCAAATTTTTTTTGCAGTAATGTTCCAAATGCAATTTTTCTTCAAAAAAACAAATAAATTTTGAGTGGGGCAACTTAATGATCAAGCCTATGGCCCTAGTATTGATATGTGATTCATGGTAATGCTAAATTCTTAAAGTAAAAGTCATCTTTTTACTTAAATTTTTAACATTACCATGAAATGACTCAGGATGTTTGAGAGTGGTTCCGACCTCATTGGATTTCATATGGAGAAAGTAGAATTTTAGATTTGATTCAAAATCCAGTAGACTTATCAGTTTTTCAGGATTTCAGGATTGTAATGTTTCCATTGAATTTTGTCATGTATTAGGGTATCGAACTCGTATTTAACCAAGAGCACCAATCCCTCTATGTACCTTGATGCTAGTGACATTGGTTGTTGAACTTCTCTATCATGACCCTCCTAAAAATGTACGCATCACTCAAACAAAATCTTGACTTGACATGCTATGCTTTTTCTATCTTATGTTAATGCTTAGAGGGTGATATTAATGACAAAGATCCCTATACAGATATAGAGGTAATGTCAAAGATACCTCTGGATATTAATGCTTAGAGGGTGATATTAATGACAAAGATCCTGATTTTCCAACAAGACTAAAAAACTAGACATTTCTCGTGGTGGCAAGAGGCCCAAGCATAAGCAATAGATAATATATTTACTTGTCTTTTCTAATTTCTAGTAGTTTTTATAACTATTGACTCTTTCATATTTATTATGATATTTTTTTAAACAATATATGACAATTTAAGTTTGGAGTTGGCAATTTTAACTCATTAGTAATGAATTATGAATATGATGCTTCATGAAAGTTGAAAGTTGTTTCATTTCATTTCATGTTAGATATTATCTATTGTAATGGTTACACTTAGCTTACAAGTACAACTTTGGTGATCAATGATGATAAATGTTATATATTGAATTTTGAAAGCTTGAAACTTTAAGATTGATGAATCATGAGACTAAATATGTTGTATGTTACTATGTTACTAACTT
>APFE031267832.1:30809-51556 GCA_000404065.3 Pinus taeda
ATATTATATAAAAAACGCTCTGGGATTCGCTCCCAAACCGGGAGCTTTTGAAAATGTCGCTCCCACACCCGTTTTCGCTCCCGCTCCCAAGTGACACTGACCCTGACTATACACAGTAGACACTAGGGCTTGAGGACAAATCATTTAGCGTTAATCTGCCCAAGAGACCAATGACAAAAATGACCAACTTGCTAAAGATGTCCTTACAAAACAATTCTTTTAGTCCTCTTTTGTCGGTGACACCTCGCTGTCATTTGCCTCAAATCTCAAAGAGAAATACCTCCATTAACTCCTCTACATATTAGCTACTCACAGTGGTCTTTGCCCTTCAAGAAACATTGCATATATCAGCCCCAAATATGCTTAGCTTCTCATAGTAGATTTTCCCTTAAAATCATTGTATACTTAGACCTTTACCCTTGTTGTTCAGCCCTCCTTCGTGAACGCTTCAACAACTATACCTCTGCAATAACCTTCAGCAAAATCAGAAGCCTTTATACCCTTCGTTGGCTAGAATATATGATATCTCCAAAACCTAGAAATCATTTTTGGTAATTCCGCCTAGAAATGACTTAATTATATTATTAAACAGTTTTTAAATATTTCCTAAGTCTAAACTTAGGGAATATGGTTAATTAATCAATATTAATTAAGTAAAGGCGAGAATCATTTAGAAACTCACACGGATCGATCTGGAGATGATTCTAGCTATTGATTAAGTTTTAATCTTGTCCGTTGGTGCTCCAACAAAGGATTATAAGAGGAGGTTGATGTGGTGATGGAGAGTACACTTGAGCAGTTTGATTTCTTGGCAGATCGATTTCTAGAGTAGCAATAGTCAGTTATCAAAGAGAGCTAGAGATCGAAGCAGTGCGAGAGGGGTAGAGACAGTGAGGTTGGAGGAAGTATTCCAGATCCAGTGAGTGCATTTGTAGAGAGGCAGAAGAGCCATAGAGAAGCTGACACAAGGTAGCGCAGTAGCTTCTAGAGGCGAGTTCGATTTGCTCAGAAGGAGAGACGTCTTCAGTTCCAGAGGTCGGGAAGGAGTGCTGGAGAAGCATCTTCCCAGCCAGCAGAAGACAAAATGATTTCATCAGAGACCAACCAAAGGCTTGACGTCTAGCAGGCCGCGCAGAGCAGCGTAGAGGCTAACACAGAGGGTCAGAGGGCCGAGTTTCTGAAGGCAAGTTGTGTCGAGAGTTTTCCTGTGGGGTGAGGAAAATTCCTCACTAGATTTTTGGCAGTATTTTTCTCTGTAGGATTTCCAGATTTTGGCATTCAGTTGTACTCAGAATTTCTCACTGCTGCTTAATAATAAAACCCTCAGCTGCTGCACTAGTTTTCCCACATTGGTTTTTTTGGGGACTTTTGTCCAAAAATAATTGTGTTAATTTTATTTGTGTGCTATCATTTCTCAGTATCTAGCGTTTTATTTTTTTTCCGTAGAATTTTATTTGTGAAGGTTGTAGTGTATTTATTTCAATAGTTGTAGTAGATAAATTGTTAATTAATTAACAATTAGGAGAAATAATATTTGTTGCTGCAATAGGTTCCAGATTGGAATTTTCACATGGTATTAGAGCGCAGTTGATCAACTGGAGAGCTTAGAGGTGAAAGAAAAGGAATTTCACTGCTCAGTAAGGGCATCAGGCCGAAATTCCCAAGGGAAGCGCAGTCATTGTGCCAGGAGGCTAAGTTACTTGTGGAGTTTTGATTTTTCTGAGTAATGGGTAGAAAAATTCGATCTTTCTAGACCGACTGATTCCAAAGGAAAAGGGAGCAGCTCAGTACTTTCTTTGGAAAGATCTCTAGCTGGACACAAAGGTTTTTGCAACAACTCACTAGAGCAGAATCAACGTCGGGGTGGAAGAGAGAAGAGCACACATAGAGGGAAAATTTTCCTCAAGGAACTTCTAGTCTCAAGAAGTTTGATTTTCCTTGTAGATCGACAGTATTTGTGAGCAAATCTTGTCACTCCAGAAGGGAGTGCAAATAACAGAGTAGCAACCGAGCAAAAGGAAGGAGGAAGTTTTCGAGAGTTCATTGAGATGGTCACTATTGGGCTTCGTGACTAGGACAGGTTGGATGGAGCTTCCGACTACGTTATATGGAAGGAAAGGATGTCCTTCCTTCTCGATGAATATGGCTTGAAAGCCTATATTGATGCAGTGGTGGCAGTTCCTTAGGATGTAGATCAATAGAAAGAGTACAAGAAGGAGATGACATGGGCGAAACGATTGATCCTAGATGGAGTCCGGGATCATGTTGTTTCACATATAGCTGGCAAAGATACTATCGTGCATATGTGGGATGCTCTCTCCACATTGTGCAAGGGTACTTCCGAGTGGCGGAAGATTTACCTAGTGGAGAAGCTGAGACTCATCCAGATGCAGAAAAGGGAAGGCATAGACCCCTTCCTTACTAGGATTTAGGAGGTTCGAAACCAATTGTCAATTGTTGGGGTAGCACCTCAACCCACAGGGCTAGTGCGATTGACACTCAACAATGTCTTAGAGGAGTGGCAGGTCTTCATCCAAAGCATACTGGATAGAGATAAGCTACCAGACTGGGAAAGAATGTGGGTTGATTTGCTGGAGGAGGAGTTGAGACGAGCTCTATTAAAGAGCTCCTTCAGTGGCAGCAACAACGGATCGAAGACAATGAAGGAGGAGAATGTGGCCCTTGCATGAAAAGCAAGGGAGCAGAGGAAGAAGAAGGACCCGTCAAAGGTCAAATGCTTCAGGTGTGTTGAACTCGGTCACTACAGTACCCAGTGTCCTTTCAGGAAGAAGGACAAGGAGGAGAAGTAGGACCAATAGGTAGCTTCAACAGAGATAGATAGACTTTCCTCCAGGGCGGAGAAGGAATTTGCTATGTTTGCCGATATACCTCTAGGAGTGAGGTGGGGAGATTTGGTATTGTAGCCCTAGAGCGCTACAGATGGGCAGGATCCTTGAGGAGTCCATGTCATGGATAATTACCTAACTACGAGGGCCCGCAGTATTCAGTAGTAGGATGGATCAGTGGCAGTTGATGCAGTTAGTACCAGAGTGACAATTACAGACTAGTAACATTCTGATGTTAAGGAGTGCAGTGCAGAGTTGGCAACAGTGCAGTTGGCACAATGTAGAGTCAGCAACAACACAGACCCTTCAGCGACAGTGCAAATGCTAGTAGCATTTAGAGACTCAGGAGATAGATGCATCATACTGATCACACGTGATACAGTATTTTGGATGCTTTTCAGTTGCAGATGTTGTAGTTGCAGCAACAACAAATGAGAGGGAGTTGCAGTGTTGGCAGCAATATGACAGTGTCAGCAACAACATAGATGTAGCGTATATCAGAGTTGCGTAGTGGTTGGTGGGTAGCAGCAGCTAGACATCAACATCGTGACAAGAGATGATACAAAGACAACGTGTTGTGGCAGGATGTGCAACACTAGAACACATTCCTCGCTAAGAGGGAGTGTTAGTTTTTGTAGCATCGGATGTGTTCTAGCCACGAAATTTGGTGGAGAGGCTAGAATACATGAGATCTCCAAAACCTAGAAATCATTTTTGGGAATTCCGCCTAGAAATGACTTAACTATATTATTAACCATTTTTTAAATATGTCCTAAGTCTAAACTTAGGAAATATGGTTAATTAATCAATATTAATTAAGTAAAGGCCAGAATCATCTAGAAACTCACACGGATCGATCCAGAGATGATCCTAGCCATTGATTAAGTTTTAATCTTGTCCGTTGGTGCTCCAACAAAGGATTATAAGAGGAGGTTGATGTGGTGATGGAGAGTACACTTGAGCAGTTCGATTTCTTGGCAGATCAATTTCCAGAGTAGCAACAGTCAGTTATCAAAGAGAGCTAGAGATCAAAGCAATGTGAGAGGGGTAGAGACAGTGAGGTTGGAGGAAGTATTCCAGATCTAGTGAGTGCGTTTGCAGAGAGGCAGAAGAGCCATAGAGAAGCTGACGCAAGGGCAGTGCAAAAAATTCTAGAGGCAAGTTCGATTTGCTAAGAGGGAGAGACGTATTCAGTTTCAGAGGTCGGGAAGTAGCCCATAGTGTTGGAGAAGCATCTTCCTAGCCAGCAGAAGGTAGAATGTCTTCATTAGAGACCAGTCAGACGCTTGACGTCCAATAGATTGCGCAGAGGTTGATGCAAAGGGTCAGAGGGTTGAGTTTCTAATGGCAAGTTGTGCCGGGAGTTTCCTGTGGGGTGAGGAAAATTCCTCACTATATTTTTTGCCAGTATTTTTCTCTGTAGGATTGCCAAATTTTGGCATCCAGTTGTACTAAGAATTTCTCGCTGCTGCTTAATAATAAAACCCTCAACTGTTGCATCGATTTTCTCGCATTGGTTTTTTCCTGAGACTTTTGTCGAAAAAAAATTGTGTTAATTTTATGTGTGTGTGCTAGCATTTCTTAGCTTCTAGCGTTTTATTCTTTTCCACATAATTTTATTTGTGAAGGTTGCAATGTATTTATTTCGATAGTTGCCATAGAAGATAATTTGTTAATTAATTAACAATTAGGAGAAATAATATCAGTTGCTACAATAGGGTTTGAGTTTGGAATTTTCATAGCCTGCAACCCTATTTATCTCTACGCTTGATCCTGAGGGAGCTTGACCCTTTTTCCAACAACTTCACAGGCCTTACGACCTTCTTGTCACAAAGAATTATGGCTTCGGCGGTCTCCCAAAGCATAGAACCAGACTCGGCCTAGATAGAGATGCACCATGTCGTTTCCTTCTTGCACATAACCAACGTCCAACAGACTAGACCTAGAAGGAGAAATTCAACGTCCTTCACTAGACAAACTTTTCCTCAAACCTCAGAAAAATTGTACTTCCTCAGATCTCTGATCTTCACTAGGGCTAATAATCTTCACAAGATGATTTGCAATGATGTGGATGACCTCTCCTAGGTTTCTCTTATTTATAGGTCTCTAATTATTAACTTAGGAGCCCTTTGATCCATTAAAGTGCCTCCACAACAATAATTAGAATAAACAATAATTAAGTTTGTGTCTTTAGCCCACAACATTGGGTCCAAATCCCACCAGCTTGGGTACTTTTCCCACAAAAGTCCTTTTTCGTGGGTTTTCTCCGCACAACCTAATACCCAAGGGTTGTGGGATTACCTCCCAAGCTACACTTTTCAACACTCCCTCTTAGCAAAGGAAGGTACTTCCATTCCTTGGAAGTAACTCGTTAGGAGCACAATCCCAATCTTTGGCGTCCACCACTGAAACATACCCTGAAGAATGAATGACATATTCCTCGGAAGTGTCCTTGCCACTAGAAGCCTCTCGCTGCTTCTTCTCCTGATAGGCCTTTAGCCCATTCCATGGTTCCTTCTTACCAGTTGTAGAAGTCTTTTTACTTCTCACTGACCATGTGCTCTTCTTGGGTTGTGGATTCTCCCTTTGAACCTGCAAAATGTTAGTCTCACTCGATTCCCTCTAAGTCTCAGGAACCTGCTTCTTCCCTTGATCTATAGGCTTGCCCTTTAGCCTGTATAGACCACTCTCCCGAAATCTAATAACTGCTTTAGCAGAGTTAGAGCCTCTAGGCTTGAGAATCGCCTTCCCATCCCAGATATCACCTCAAATCCCTTCGCCTCGATCATTAAGACAAAAAACATGCTGCACTTGAGCTCTAGTAACCACAGTAATTCTTGGATTCATAGCAACCCTCCTGACTCCATCCTTAATGGCACCATACCTGACCCTCTGATAGTCTTTTGATTCTTATTGCCAACCTCCACGTGCACTTTCGAGTCCCACTCAGTTAGAGTCTCAAAAACTTCTCGCGATTCTGTCATATGCTTTGATGCTCCGCTATCAATGAACCATGCATGCTTATCAATGGTGCCCTCAGAGAAATGAGAAATCAGAGCAAAGTCTTCCTCAAACCTTCTTGAGAAGTCATCCTACTCAGATGAAGATGTTGCTGCCATTGTTATCTCCTTCTTCTTCTGATTATATCCCTTCTTCTGACACAAACACTTACTCGCATAATGATCTTGCTTGCCACAGGTGAAACATTTCACCTTACTCAAGTCCTTCGCGTTGCCCTTCATCTTACCTGCAAGAGCCACAATCTCTCCATCAGACTTCTTTTTATGAAGATCCTCATCCTGCAGTTCCTCTTGGATAAAGTCATCCCACAACCAGTTCCAATCTGGCGGCGTATCTCAAACGACAATTCCTTTGATAAATGGCTTCCATTCCTTGATGATGCCCTTTAAGGTAGTCCTCACTAACTCTAAATCTGGAACGTTATCTCCAATGGTAGCTAGCTAATCACGAACTTGAGAAACCCTCGTCAGTAATATAGCCACCCCCTTGCCATCCAACTTCTCGGTGTTCTTGAACTTCTCTCTCAATACCAAAAACCGGTTTTCATTCTTATTATGGAACAAGTCTTGAAGAGCTGTCAAGTGATCCTTTACACCATCTAGGATGATTAGCTTTGCCTTCACATCCAACTCTTCATATACTTCCAACTCTTTTGGATTTGTTGGTTTTTGAATCTCCTTGTCAACAAACTCCCATATCTTGTTCACCAACAAGACCATCTTGATTCTTGACCATTTCCTTCAAAGGACTATAGTTGGACAACCCTTCCAACCTGTCCTCATATTTCAGACTAGTAACACACACTAACTGAGAAGCCTTTCTGAATCTTGTACTCTTGTTGTGTCTCATCTCCTCACCTTAGGCTCTATTTATAACATTCCTAAGCTAATATTGATGGCCAAAATTAGCTCATTAAATTAACTGAATATAAGTGACTTAACTTTAGTTAACTTTCCTATCTTTAGCTTTCTTTACTTTAACTCGAGTATAAGTAATAAATTTAGCTTGCTTTACATGCACATCTCATGCATGTCACATGCAACACTTTCACATGCGTGCAACTCATTTGCACACTCTGCATGTTGCATGCAAGCTCCTAAAGAGGCAAATCAAGGTCCATTTAGTCAAAACAAAAGGCTAGAAGTACCTGCCTGAGCTACAAAATTCAACACTCCATCTTAGCGAGGGAAGTACTTCTAGAAGAACCTCTTGTAAAATTTCCTTAATTGTAGCAACTGGAATTTAATCTTCTAGCTACTGGAGATTATTTGTCTTCAGAATTTAATTACGACAAATAACGATTAAATCACTACTGCAATTTTCACTAATAATAACAAGAATTGAGAAATAACGCACAAACACAAAATAGTTTTTTTTTTTTTTTTTTTCTCGATTAAACTATTCTATTATATACATAAAAACTAGAGTACATTTACATGCAAGCTGTTTGAAAGATCCATTTGCCTGAAAGAATGGCATTCTGGATCAACCAAATGTAGCAGAAAGAGTTTCATGCCCTCACAGGGGCGTTTGTGACCAAAAAAATCATTCCCACGCAGGGGAGGACAAAATTGACACCCTTGCACAACTGTGACCACCCACAAAACTGATAACCAACAAGACTGTAACCGACCCTACGCCTTAGCGATGGCAGATTGCCACTTTGACACATTGACATAAAAGATAATCGACACGTAGACGAGCCAGAGACAATTAGACAGATGGACATGACCAAAAGAAAGGAAAGAACCAGAATCCCACTCGAGCTACAGAACCTGAGACGTGGCAGCAGATTAGTCCTCCAACACCTCCTCCACAATTGGGCACCATCCATATTCTTCCTCGTCCTGCGCTTGGCCCTCTTTCGCCTCGGCCGCTTCAGGCTGCTCTTGGTTCCTCTCCCACTGAGGGTCTGGCATTTCAACGCCCTTCCCCTTGTCCATCTTGGGCAATTCAGAAGCTTTGGCTGTGTCAACCGGGGCCTCGAATTCTGGCGAAGCACTGGAACCGCCCTCATCCTGGGCTTCATCAATAAAAAGTACAGAGACGTGGGCGTTAATTCTTGGACAATTCAGGGGGCTGTTGAAGGAAAAAATTGCAGAGCCGAAGTAAGGAGCTGCCGAAGACCCAGGTGAGCTGGCCTCCATAAATTGGCTGTGCCTGAGAGAGCTAGCACCTCCAAGTCGCGGGCAATGACAGTGACAGCGGCAATGAGGGCAGTGACAGGGAGAATGGGTTTCCGCCTCAGCTGAGGGCCGCGATGACCCTCCACGATTAGAGCCGCGACGACTCAGCATCCTCTGACGAGTTCTTACCATGTTGACAGGGAAGTCCTGAGCCAAATTGAAATGCAAAAGACCCACAAGGGCGTAAACAACCTGAACCAACAGACCCGGGAAGGAATAAATCAGACCAGGGCTTGAATTTGTTAGCACCAGCGACGGAACGGGAACCCCAGACCCTGCCCAAGTGAATATGGTGATGCCAGGGCTGCCTCTGTTTATAAGACTCCATGCTCTCCCTCAAAGGTCACCCGCCATTAATGAGGCATTCAATTGTGTATCAGAGCCAGACTCTACAACGCAGCCGAAGGAGGTCGGAGCGTAAATGCTCCTTGGCTGCCGTCCCATAGCCTTTAACTTCGCCTTCCGTGGGTGTCCTTTGCCACCGCCTTCCAAGTCGCCTCTGCGCATGGCAGGCATGTGGCTTCCCTTATACCCCTGTCCCATCAACTTAAACATAATGGTTGGCACCCGCATCCGGGGCACACACACAAAATAGTTGACACTAGTATTTTTAGACAAATTGTCACTGGAAAAACCCCAATGTGGGGAAAACCAGTTATGCAGATGAGAGTTTTATTATTAAATCTTCCGCAAATTTGAGAATTACAATATGCTTGCCTCTCACTGGCAAAGCTCCGACAAATATTTTCTCCACTGGCAAAACTGAAGTGGAATCATAGGTTTCCCTTCTGCAAAATTACATGGCCTCCTGTGTGAAAATTTCTAAGAAATTTCTATTGCAGCAACTGAAATTAATTCTTCTAACTGTAAAATTAATTATGCAGTCTATTTCTACGACAACAACGAATTAATCACATTGCAATCTTCACAAATAAAATACTGCGGAAAATAAAAGCGTTGGAAACTGAGAAATTCTAGCACACACAAATATTGTGACACCATTATTTTTGGACAAAAGTCCTTGGAAAAACCCAATGTGGGAAAACTAGTTGCAACAATTGAGGGTTGATATTATTATTATGCAACAGAAATTGAGTACAATAAAATGTCGCCAAACTAGCGATTCTACCCAAGAGAAATACTGGCAAAAATATACTGAGGGATTTTACCCTCTTTTCGAACAATCCAGACACCTAACTGCCTTTGAAAAGCAAGTCGTTCACTTGCTCTGCACAGGCCCTGCATCACCCTAGCGCAGACCCTCTCACACTCGACCTGGAGCTGCTACCAATCTAGTCGTCATGCCTGTTGCTCACTGGGAAAATGCTTCTCTGACCCTCTGGAAAATCTTTCCGGCCTCCGAAATTGAAAATGTCCTCCCCTCCAGCGAAATCGAATTGCTCTGTTGAAGCAATTGCGTAGTCCCAGTGCTGCTTCCTGGAGAAAAAATTCGGCCTCCTCTTTTTGACTGTTTAGAATTGGAAAACTTCCTCCAGAATATTGCTGACCTCTCTTGCCACCTGCTACTCACCCACTGGCTCGACCTCCACTATTGAATCACTCCTGCTATTGGTAATTCGATGTGCCTCGACAATTGAGTATCTATACTGGTGTGTCCTCCATCTACCTGTCGACCTCTTCTTATAATCTCCGGTTGGGACTCCAACGACCAAGATTAAAATTTAATCAATGGTTGAGATTATCCCCAAGTTGATCCTTGTGAGTTTCTAGATAATTCACACTTTTCTCAATTAATTCCTATTAATTAACCACTTTTCCTAAGTTAGACTTAGGAAATTTTTAATTATGGTATCAATTTAATTGAGCCATCTCTAGGTGGAATTTCTAGAAACAATGGTTTTATAGAACTCATGTGTTTTAGCCTCTCCACAAAGTCTCAAGACTAGAACACCACTCGATGCTACAAAAACTAACATCATGCCTGCAACTCACACTTCTTGCTTGCAACTTGTTGGAAAATGTAACTAGGTTCAGTCTTCATAATTATTCTTGTAATTGTATCATTATGTATATGATGTAAAAAGAAAAAAGAAGAAAAAAGTTTTTTTATTTCATTAGATAAGCATGTTCTTCATGTTTCTAGGATTCATTGAGTTAAAGTCCCATTTGGACTTCTTAAGGAAAAAGAAATGAAATTAAAAAAATGTAATTTTGGTCAATTCACCTCAAGAAGCCAAGTTAGCTGTCTTGGATGTCAAGTGGGTTCATTGAAAGGATGTGCCTTTTCGCATATGAGAACAACTATATATTAGCATGTGTCCTCCTCCAATTGGGCAAGTAATTTCTCTGATCTCTATGATGCATTCTATGGCAAGAAAGATGCGAAGTTTAGAGGACATACTCTTGTGAAGAAATGCAAGTTTCCCGAGGTATATGTTTGCAAAAGAATGCGAGTTTCTTGGACTATATATCTAAGATAATGTGAGCGGTTTTTGTGAAAGATAATCTGAGATGATGCAGGTTTCTTTGTGGGAGATGATTTGTGATATTGCGAGCTCTATGTGGGTGATGATCTGAAAGTAATACAAGTTTTGTGTGATATATGAATTGAGATTGATGTGGCTGAGATTGATACCATCTCTTGTGACTAAAATTGATGGCTTCTACCATGATGATCTAAAAAATTTGGAGGGCTTAACTTGGCTTCTTGGAGGTTGGGTTTGGGTTTTGGATTTCTTACTTTGATATGATTCTATAAGAAGAGGAGATTTTCTAGGTTTCCCCCCTTGTGGGGTTTTGGCCCTGGCTTGGAGAGCCTACATCTTGTGTTATTTGTTTCTTGTGATCTTCCTGATTTATATCTTGGTAATTGCTTGATGAAATAAGAGAACATAATATTAATAATAAAGCCAACAAATTCACAAGTCATTACCATGACAGAGAAACCAACCCTAATTCATAAGCCTATTGATTTCTCAACATAACTCGCACTGGTGAATCTAGAAATGCATACAATCCTCTCTGGAACTTGCATTGCTTTTGGAAATTTGTTCCGGAGATAATCTTTGCCTCTTGCAACTCGACTGAGTAACTCATACTTCCTCCGACACCTGTCTCCAGTAATTGGAAATCAAACTGCTGCCCAACTATGTGCAATGGCCAGTACTGCCTCACCGCAGAATAATTTGGCCTCATTTTTCTCTCTCCTTGTTGCTAGTGCCTCCCTTTGTGCCCTTGCTATCATTGCAATTCACTATCTCTAAGTGATCTCCAAACTCCCATCGACTTGCTCTTATAATCTCTTGCTGAGCAACCAATGACCATGATCTAATCACAATCGATGGCTAAGATCATCTTGACCCCATCAAGTGACTTTTCTAGAAGTCTCTAGAGCAAAATTGATTTACCTCAAGTAATCTGATTTAATTAACCAATTTTCTTAAGTTAGACTTTGGAAATTATTTAATAATTGGCTAATTAATCTAATTAAGGCATTTTCCTTGGAAATAATTGGCTAATTAATCTAATTAAGGCTCAGACTGGAAACTCGGCTCAATCCCTATTCAAAATTGCCGCTGGAAAATGAATTTGAATTCGGTCCAATAATATCATGCTCAACCTGATGCTAAAACACGGACATGACTCTATTTGTCCTGACTCGCACACTAAGAACTTGACCTCAATTAGTCAGTCGTTGTCGATGGACATAGCCGGCAGTCGTCCAATCCCAGACTCCAATATGATATTTTCCCTTTGTTGATCTTCTTCCTAAGTGCGATTTGCTAGATTATTGGGAACATGGATATTTGGTGGCTGAGTCAACAACTTGAACTAAGCTTGATCGTCAACGATGCTTCAATGCTTGTCTTTAACCCCCAATCCGACGCCTCTTCATTGTAAAAACTTGTTCTATAGAGGTATTTTTGTACATAAACCTCCAATTTCCTGAGCGAATTTTTTTTTCTTCAGGCGCTCAACTAGGGCAAAGTCACCCAACACTTTTGCCTCCCACACACTGGAATTTCCATAGCTAGCATTTTGAAAATCACAACCTTTATCTCTCTGGGCTTATGGAATACGCCTCAACTTGTAGATACGAGCTTAGCCTTGGAATAATTCATAAATGTGCACTAGCTTTTATGAATCGGCAAAAAAAAAACATTCGGCCTTTTTAAAATTTAATTTGGCCACCATATAATAAGTTGGATTTTAATGAAAATTTCATGCCCTTTTGTAATATCTTCACAACCTAACACTTTAATCAACGATTTTATAAAGCCGACCCTTTTTAATCATTTGGCTTACGACCCCCACCATAAAACAAGTAGCCCACATAATAGATATTCAGCGTCTTAAAAAATATGAAGTGGGCTCCTTTGAACAATTAAATGTTCTGCCTCTATATGCAATGGTGCTTCCAACAACAACAAATATCAATTCGGTATCAATAATTTGGTTCTAGATTTTCTCCACAATATCGGTTTGAGACTGATGAATCTGGCTCCCGATTTACCAGAGAAACCCTCGAACATCATTAATCAAACACTGAAAACCCGCAGACTGAGCCAAGATAGATGCTCCGATACCACTGTAATAGGAAATTTCCATGGAAACCCAAACACGAGAAATTTGACTGAAACCATCAACTCACAAATTGCATAAAATATCATTAAAAATCTCAACATGAGGAACAATGAGAAATGCATCAACCAAAATCTAGCTTTATTATATATAGATAGATGCCAATACAATAGTCGGGAATGACTCTCCGGTCTCCAAACTGAAACAGAAAAAAATCACTACATCTGTGGATTCTGAATGAATCCACCAAGGGGAGATGGGTGCTCGCCCAATCTCTCTAAATCACCCAGGGTTTCCGTCCTGGGGCTACCAATGGAGTAGAGAGCTACGTTCTCAACCTCTCATACAAGAAACAATATCAACTCCAAGATGTCCTCCAATGGCCTCCTCCTCCTCCCCTTTTATAGATTTGATGGATCCCTCTAAAACCTCAAATTTTATTATTATTTTAATCATGGAGCACTTTTCCCTCTTTTAATATTAATTAAAATATTCTTTTTAATGCGGGAAAATGGTAAATAGGCCATCCTATCTCCACAGATCACTGAAACTCTCATCTAACCATCCCATCATGTAGATCTTCTTGTTTCGGTTCTAACGAGCTATTACACTAAGGTGTTCTGCCGCATATTCTTCCTGGAATGCCACCTTAAGCATAATTAATTGAGTCAAGCCCATTAATAACTCAGTTTTATGAAAGTTGTCAAAATGCGCCGAAACGAAAGGCAAACTGTGCGGATGACGGAATATACCAAGCATATGCCATTGGACCTCATTGAAACTCCTCAAAACTTCCTCGGGACCCTTGATGACATAACCTGCTCCACTGACCTGGCCATCCCCTGTCTTGGAAATCCACCCTGGCTGTACTATGAAGAAGAATAAAAATGGGGACATGACAGGGACTAATGATCAGGTCGCCGATATTCTTATTAAGCCCCTGGGAAAGGTCTTTGAACTTTTGTGAACGACTTGGGGTCTTGGAGAGACCCTCTTATAAGGGTCCTGTATGAGATGGATATTGAGCTCTGCGAGCTCCGGGGGGCTTCGGGTACTTCTTGGAGCGATGAGCGACCATAGGGTGACTCACCCTCCCCTAGTGGTGCGCTGTGTATAGGGTGAATGGTTCACCTTCCCCTGTGATACCCCATGGTGGCATATGCATAGGCTGAGTGGTTCACCCTCCCTTATGACATATGAGCAAAATGAATGGTTCACCTTCTCCTGTCCGCACATCCTACCCATGCAATCCGGGACTCATGGGAAGTACCTCTCATCTGGCCAATGAGTAGGGAAATGAGGATAGGGACCATAGTACTACTGATAGACGCATCGTGTACTATCGTACTCCCTATGCTAGGATGTTGATATTGATTTGGCATCAGTGGAAACTAACTATGGGTCAGTTAAGAGTGGTATGAAACTCTCTCTATTATTGGAGACTGACTTTGGGTGAGTGGAGAATGGTATGATACATTCTCAATCATTTCTTCTTTCATCATGGTTCAACAGAGCAAAGTAGAGCAGTGCAGTGATATGGATGGTACAGATGGTCAGAAAGTTTGGCAAGTGATGTTCTCCTTAGTTGAGAGGGAGTATTAAATTTGGTAACTAGGGCCAAACATCACTTTGGACAACTCTTATGAGGCAGCTGATATTTTTCTTGGATTTCTCTTTCCGAGAGGTGTAGGATTGATCTAAAGATCATCCCATTCTGACATGTACAAATGAAGTTATGAATTTATTTTGATTATGGACAAATTGTCAAGGTCGGCCAACCATCAAGTTAGCCTCCTCCAACCTTCAACGTTGCATATAAATACAAGACGCCTCCTCATTTTGGCATCACTCTCATTCATCTTTCTCTCTGTCATCTTGATTGGGTATAGATTTTTGGGCTTCTCTCTCTCTCCACACATGTGAAGGAAACTCTGATTTTCTAGTTGTCGCGTTGACTAGATTTGATCGAAATTTCAGGAGGTTGACTTTGACCAACGTTGACTTCGGTTTTGTGAGGGAGACTTCTGTTTGGGCAGGCTGCTGTTCTGGGCACAAAAGCCGATGCAGTTTGACCCCTTCGTTGAACAATGTTGACTGCCCTAATTTAGGTTCCTGCATTGACTTTTGTTGACCAGATTTGACTGGTTATTTTCGGACTGTTTTGGGCTGCATTATCTTTCTTTTGGAGGCTGAGATGACCAAGGTTTACTGAGCTGTTTTGGAGGTCAATTTCAACCTTGTTGACCAACGTTGACTTTCTGGTTAGGGCTTTCAGTTTCTGCTGTTTTGATTGATCAGTTTGCGCAAGTGAATATTGTAAATTGTACTTTCTCTGCTAAACTGTTGAAGAATTATAAGAAGAATTGATCAAGGGTTTCCCTACATTGGGGTTTGTCTCTGGCTGGTGCCATATGTTGTGTCCTCTTGTGTTGGCTTGTCTTCCACTGTTATTGTTTATGTTCTATCTGCATTTTACTATCATGTTGATGTGATTGCTATATTGGATATGATATTGGCTAATAAATAAAATTGAAGTAAAATTGCTCTAAGCATAGAACGTGTTGAAGGAAATGTAACTAGGTTTGGTCTTCCTAAATGTACTTTTGATATTTGTATTTATTCAAGAAAATAAATATTACTTTTATAATATATGTCAATGAGTTTCTTGCTCATTGAAATAGGTCTAGCACATGTTCAGTGCTATAGGTGAGTCAAATAGTCAAAAGGAAATGTTGAAGGCCTTAAGCGCATGTTACGCCATGTATGAATATGTATTAAAGTCAAGAGAATACCTCCAAGCAAAGTCAAGTCTCCTCCTATTCAAAGGCACCATCAAAGAAGCTCCTTCAAGAATAGAAATCATCCGAAGTCTACTCAACAAGTCGACCTACAAACAGTTAAACAAGTTGGCCTAAAAAGAGGGACAATCGTCTATAAATAGAGGCTGCCCGCTCCAATACAACACAATCAAGAAGCTCTGAAATCAGCGAAGTAAGGAGGCAAGTAAAGGGTAATAAAAGGATGAGAAAAGGGTCTCCAGGGACAACGAGGAAGAAGGAAGAAACACCTAGCCTTAGAGGTCTGTCCTAGGGCTTATTACAGTCACACATGCGAGAAAAGGAGGGCTATCCGCAGTCATTACAACAACACTATCACAGTGACATATCTCTCATTGTTTGGGCTATCAAAGTAGGCCTATAAAACCTCTCTCTCAAGCGAAGAAAAGGCTCACTCAAGCAAGGAAGAAAGGAAGACTCTATCATAAAAATCTGGAAGGAATCCTCCCACATGTGCGAAAAACTAGGGTTGCATTATAGTCATAACAAGTTTGCAACTACGCATCAAGAAAGAGCTCGGTTGGACAAGAGAAGGAAGATATCCTTATAGATGAAAGACTTCACTAGTATCAAAGATATGTATCTCTTCTAGAGCTAGCGTAATAAGGACTACCACCAGTTGCCAGAAGAACGAAGTGCCGAAAGGAGGACGAAGTGCCAGAAGGAGGACGGACTTGACTTGTGCTTGGAGGATAGTCTTGTCAAGGGTCTAGGGTTTGACATTGATCAATAGAAGCTTCAATAAGAGAAATTGACGAAAGGGTTTTCCTCTCAAGAGAAGAGAGGTTTTGGCCCTGGCAGAAAGCCAACATCTTGTGTTCTTGTTCTTAGGTTTTGGTAGCAGTTCGATGAAGCATACACACATGCATTAAAAGTAATAAGAAGAAGATTAGGCTAACAAGAAAAGGTAAAAAGGCTCCACAAATTGTTATCAAGTAAGGAAGAATCACACTACACCTAATTTGCCTTGGATTCTTCAACATGGTATCAGAGGTAAGGTGACACATCAAGGAAAGGGCAACTCAAGAACACTCATCAAGGAAAGACATCTACAAGGTTGAACCATCAAGCCAAATATACTCATAGCAAGAAGAAGTGCCTTACATAAAGGCACCTACAAAGAAGCTCAGATCGACGCAGGACCTACATCAAGCTACAAGTCATCAAGCAAATTTCATCATCAAGCAAGTCCACTTTTAGAAGGCAACTTGAAGAACATCAAGATCCAAGGAAGGCAAGCCATCAAGTCTTCAAGGAGGAAGCAAATCCATTACATCTCAAAAATCTATCAAGTAAGTATATGTCCCCTTTTGAATATACATCAATGTCTTTTTGCAAGGAAAGCAACAAATTGATAGGTACCAATAACTTTCTTGCATGGAAGAAGAGGACTGATGTACTTCTCAAGGTGAATGAACTTCTAGAACATATCTAAGGGAATATCATTATCCCTGCTAAGGAATGAACTCAAGCCTTAGCTAAGTACAATAAGGATGAGACAAGAGCACAAAGGATTCTAATAGAATCAATCAAAGACTCTCATTCCTTATGTCTCCAAATTTGAAACATCAAAAGAAATTTATGATAAGCTAGTAGAGCTATTCTCGGTATCCACAACTGGGGAAGTAATATTTCTAAGGAATGAATTGCACAAGATGAAGATAACAAAGGACGAAATAACTCCCTGCTTCATGAAAATCTCTGAAAAGAGAGATCAACTTCAAGAGCTTGGGGAAGTCATGTTTGACAGAGAGATGACAACTGTAGTACTCAATGCTCTACCTAAGGATTGGGGCAATTTCACCTCAAGCATATATGCCAAGAAGGAAACAACTACACTTAGTGAAATGTGGTCTCTATGCAAGACAAAGGAAACCAGACTTAAAGCAAAGGAAGATGTGGGATCAAAGGAGCAAGCATTTGCTACCATCGCCAAGAGAAAGGGAAAATTTGGCAAATTTGGTCCACGAAGAACAAACAACAAAGACATGTCCAAAATCCAATGCTATGGATGCCAAGAATATGGACACTACAAAAGGAATTGTCCTAAGCTTAAGAAGGACAATAACAACAAAAAAAAGAAGGAAGAAGCTCACATGATTGAAGAGGTGAAAGAAGAAAAAAAGAAGCAAAAGAAGGAAGATCCTCCAGATCTCTACTATGACTAAGTCAAACTCTTTACTTCAAATCTTCTTTTCAAAGTTTTGAGTAGGATAGGAGCATGTAGGAATAAAATAAAAGTGCATGACTAGAAACATCTTCTAGAATCTAGAAGAATGAAGTATATAGAGTTCTAGATACTCATGAAAAAGTAGCATTTATAATGAGAACAAAATGCATGGTTAGAAATATCTTCTAGAATATAGGAGCATGGTAGATATAACTCAAGATATTCATGTAGAAGGAGCATACCTAGCATAGGACCTCATCCACGATGAAAGAAAAATTGATCATGATTAAGCATCTTAGAAGACCTCCATCATCAAAAGAAAATAAACATTTGCAAGGCAAAGGTCTTTAAGATCCCATGATGAAGGTTCATGAACCAAGGTAGATGTCTCATTGGAAATCCCATTTATGGGATTCAAGAAAAGGATGATATGCAGGCAAGCTAAGATGAAGCAAGAAGGGACACACCAAGGACAACCAAATGAAGATAAGATGATGAAAGGAGAATCAAGATGAGGTATGTATGCATCAAAGTTTAGTCATGTTATCTTTTGTGTATTATTGAGCCATGTGAATAGTTCTATAAACATGATCAAGTATGAAAGAATCTCTTTCATTAAGGACATGGTCAAAGGCATGTACTACATTGCAATGAAGGTCAACAAAAGAATATGCTCACATAAGGAGTATAAGATTGCTGACTACGAAGCAAGAAGAAATGCTGACTAGTCTAGAAAGCAAGCAATGAAGAAATGCTCTCACAATAAGCATAAGATAGTTGACCTATCTATCTAAGAAGAAGCAAATGATGAAAAAGATCAAGCATGTGAAGAACACCATGATCACCGAGAATCACTATTTGACAAGATACTTGAAGATATCTCCCGAAAGAAGGTAGGACAACTTTGACAAAGGAAGGGCCTTTGACACCTATGAAGGCCTTGAAGATATGAAAGATGCAGATAACTGATTCTACTCTACAAAGATGTTGTGATGAAGAAGTCATCGAACAAAAGAAAAGGCAATGTTGAAGCAATATTAGGATGAAGTCATGATGGGCTACTAGGTCAAAGCATGTAAACAAACAATTACAACGAAGCATCCATGAGAAGAATATTCTGAAGCATGGACAAGATGACAAAGGAGTAGCCAGATGACAAGAAAACCTGATGTATGACAAGAAAGCCACTTTCCATGAAGGAAGCAATGACACGACAAACTAGGAACGAAAGTGATCGATGGATGGTGCCCTACCTAGGAGAAGTTCGAACAAAGACTTCATGATATCAAAGAAAGGAAGGAGATCAAGCAGTTGAAGAACCCATGAAGAAGAATTTGTTGATGAATGAAAGCGTCCCTAGTTAAGAGGGAGCTCTGACAAGTCCCTGATAAAAAAGGGTGTTTTGGATTACCCCTGATTACAAAAGAGTGACAATTGTGTTTTTCCATTTCATGGGTCATGCACTAGACCAAGACTAACAACCGTAAGTCTAGATGAAGGCCATGAATGGAAATGTAGACACAAGATAGACACAACATTCTTGTCTTCACTTGGGAAGAAAGAATGGGAGGATTGGGTAATCATCTGGCATCCGATACTCTTTGAGGATGTGTAGGGCGTCCAAGACAAGAGTAGGCAAGAGGACTAATATTCTTTGAGGGTTGGGAACCCAAGACATGAGTAGTCCTAGAAGGTCATACTCAGAGAACAACTGGGTGGGTATGTACCTTGAGAGACAAGAGAGACAATGATGAAGGCGTCTATAAATAAATCATTGGTCTCGCCAGCATTGTAGCTCATGGTCTCATGAAGAGACAAAGCTGTTAGTCAAGGCCTTGCACCATGACAATGCTGATGGATATGATGCCATAAGAGATGGATTGCAAATTCGGTTTCTCTTATGTGAATTCTTCAAGATTGATAACAGCCAAACACCTTGTAATGTTGTATGAATACCTCCCTAGTTAAGAGGAAGTGTTGAAGGAAATGTAACTAGGTTCGGTCTTCATAAATGTACTTTTGATATTTGTATTTATTCAAGAAAAGAAATATTAGTTTTATAATATATGTCAATGAGTTTCTTGCTCATTGAAATAGGTCTAGCACATTTTAAGTGCTATAGGTGAGTCAAATAGTCAAAAGGAAATGTTGAAGGCCTTAAGGGCATGTTACACCATGTATGAATATGTATTAAAGTCAAGAGAATACCTCCAAGCAAGTCAAGTCTCCTCCTATTCAAAGGAACCATCAAAGAAGCTCCTTCAAGCAGAGAAACTATTCGAAGTCTACTCAACAAGTCGACCTAAAAATAGGGACAATCCTCTATAAATAGGGGCTATCCACTCCAATACAACGCAATCAAGGAGCTCTGAAATCAGCGAAGTAAAGAGGCAAGTAAAGGGTAATAAAAAGATGAGAAAAGGGTCTCCAAGGACAACGAGGAAGAAGGAAGAAACACTGAGCCTTAGTGGTCTGTTCTAGGGTTTATTACATTCACACGTGCGAGAAAAGGAGAGCTATCTGTGGTCATTACAACAACACTATCACAGTCACATATCTCTCATTGTTTGGGCTATCAATGTATGCCTATAAAGCCTCTCTCTCAAACAAAGCAAAGGCTCACTCAAGTGAGGAAGAAAGGAAGACTCTATCATAAGAATCTGGAAGGAATCCTCCCACACGTGCGAGAAACTAGGGCTGCACTACAGTCATAACAAGTCTACAACTACACATCAAGAAGGAGCTTGGTTGGACAAGAGAAGGAAGGTATCCTTATAGATGAAAGACTTCACTAGTATCAAAGATATGTATCTCCTCTAGAGCTAGCATAACAAGGACTATCACCAGTTGCCGAAAGAACGAAGTGCCGGGGAACAAATTGTCAGGAGAAGGAAGGACTTGACTTGTGCTTGGAGGATATTCTTATCAAGGGTCTAGGGTTTGGCATTGATCAATAGAAGCTTCAATAAGAGAAATTGTTATGAGACTAGCTCACAAAAAGATAGAAAAGAAAGATCAATGCCTTATAATTCAGCCTCTTCGAGGGGGCAACCTCCTTTACATTACACAAATGAACAATTTTTGGATGATACAAATGGCAAGACCTCCTTTCTATATATAGGAGTCTAAGGGGTCATCATATTAT